>JAOPSE010000059.1:17672970-17774032 GCA_029449295.1 Zea luxurians | reverse complement strand
GCTTCTCAAGAGAAAAAGTTTTTGTTTCAGTTCCTAGAAAATAGTCAAGTGTGCAAGCTCACTTGTTTACTTTGCTAAACAACAATCGATGGATTAGAAATTTCCCTTACAAACTTATTACTTCTTCAGGTTATTAAGTTTGCCTCACCAACTTTTGTTCGAGCTGATCGCATTGCCCCTGATTGTAGCTGGGTTGAACAATGGTGGTGCCAATGCATGAATTCAGATTTTGTATTATAGAAATCATTTTGATTTCCCTAACCTAACTAATTATCGTTTCCAGGGTGCACCACCCTCGTCCACACAAACAAATATATTTTGAGCCTCAATATGTGAAGGCTGGGATGTATCATGTAGTGGGCTCTACCTAGGTCTCAATGATGTCATTCGACAAGTAGATTAGAACTGGTGTGGACACCATTATAAGCTTTGAATTTGATCAATTTTGTGCTTTTGTAGATTGTGCTTACACTTGGAAATATGGGGTGAAAAACATTGTTGGGATTCAGCATGGGTTCCGTGGATTTTTTAAGGATCACTCATTAGAAGTGTCGGTAAGATTCTTTTCTATATTATAGTGTTGAAACATTGATAGACCTGTTGAAGGGAACTTACTCTTTTTCTTTAATTCAGCTTTCTAGGCATGTAGTCCAAAATATCAATATTGCTTGTGGTAGCTTCTTAGGAGTCTCATAGTGGTGCAAACGTTTTAGACATTGTTGACAGTATTCAGGCAAGTGTATGTCCTTCTGTTACTTTAGAAAATATGCCTACAATAATTACTACCTGAAAGATTCGTCAACTTAATTTCAACATTCCACATTCAGGCTAGGAGGCTTGATCTGCTCTTTATACTTTGTCGGATAGTGGAAGCCGCACAAGGAGCTATCAACTTTGCATACATTGAGGTGATTGCTTCAGCAACGTCTTGATCTATCAAGCACATATAAATCTGACTCCCTCCGTCCCATAAAGAGTGCCATTCTCATTTCCCAAGAAGCAAGTGTATGTCTCTACTGTTTAGTTCAAATAGAATGAATGGGTAAGCTAGATAGGGATGCAAGTACCAGATGTCTCTGTATGCTTGATTATGCAAATAGGTTTTAGGTTTAGACAGATAAAATTTGTGGATGCTACACAAGTAGAGACCTTTTTAGCTGTGTTTAATCTTGTTTTTTATTTGTGGTTGGATCTATTCATTGCTTGATTCAAGTCCGCAACTATCAGATGTCTCTGTATGCTTGATAGCAGATTATGTTATATCCTGCATTAAGAAAATTTTGTGGACGCACAAGTAGGTGTGTAGTGTTTATTTCATCCCTATGATGTTTTAATCCATAAAATACATAGATAGATTGGGATTACACTGTTGTAGATTGGTTAGATATTTTATATGATCCAAGAGGAGCTGTTTACAACCCAATCCATGTTCTGATAATAACATAACTGGAGCAAAATAATATAGAGTTTCAAATACATAGCTTAGAAGCAGTGTTGTAGTTATAGAGTTTCAATTACCTTTGAAGTGGATCTAAAATTTAATCTCTTTCTCGATGATACCGTCGAGGTCTCTAAAGGGATGCATCATCAGTTCCTCCATCATTGTCTATCTTGTGATTTCTTTTCAGTTTTCACTTTCATGGTACTGTTGTTCTGTCTCATGCCAGTCCAACAAACACGACAACCCAATCTCTCCAAGAATAGCTCTGTGCTTTGGCGTCAACTTTGCAAGGTAATGTCTCTACTGTTTTGTTCGAATTACTTTGATTCTGGCACTGCCAAATGTCTCTACTATTTGAAGCCAGTGTCTTTACTGTTTAGATCAAATAGAATGAATGGGTAGGTCTGCGAGTACTTGTGTAGCGTCCACAGAATGAATGGGTAAGCAAAATGAACACTCACCTAGGATTTTAGGAGCGGCAAGAGGTCGTCCTCCATCTTCGGCGACGAGCTTGTATTTCCAGTAAAATGTTAAGCCACTTCTTGTAATGTCGGATTAGAGTCAGTTTCTTATGTTCTTGGGAAATAATAGAATTCATGATTGTCCTGTTTATTTTGCTCGTGTCATCAAATCGTGGTTTGATCCATCCCTTGAAATGAGACATCCCTTGAAAAATGAAATATGGCTCCTTTTAGCATCACATTCATGCTTTCTCTTTTAGCATCAATCATCATGAAAGAAAAAGTTTTGGCTAATATAAGTAATGTTAGGGCGCAAGATGTGTAGAAGATGATTTGTAGTTTGCTGCGGGGTAGGCTGAAGGCCTTTGGGACTACTTTTGTCTTCGCCTGATTATTCTGACTTAAAACTTTTTATTTGTTTTTTTAAATTTGCTACCGATTGGATACTTGTAGAGGATCCGTACAGTAAAACATTTGACTTTTGGGATTGTGCCAACTGTGCATATTTCAAACCCAAACACATGTCTATCTGTTTTAAGAAAACTACTATTACCTTTTTGTTTTGGTTAAATGGCAAATGATTGTGAATTCTGGTTCATATATTTCTTTACTGTGCGTAGGCCATTTAAGTATGCGTATTTGATTTGAGAGCTGGAGGAGACAAGATCACATAGGCTTTGAAATCTATATGCTTGAGGAGCAAGGCCATCCAAGTAGAGGTACTTTTGCTGTGACATTCTTTTATTTTTTCATATATTAATTTAGAATGTATGCCCTTAATAAGGTGAATGTCAATATCCTACGTTTGGAGGCATTTCTTTAATTCCTATTTTTGGTACGAGCATGTTACTTAATCAGTGATTGTGTGATCTTGTAGTTATGGTCCAAAATGCTGATCAATACCTTTGAAACCTATATTGTCACTAGGTGCATCTCCTCATCTCCAACTACTACCACAACATTATACGCTGACAAATGAGAAAATGTGTACATCCAATCTATTTTCTCCTGGCTCTTCAACATTTTTAAACATAGATGAGGAGCACTATGTTTCTCATGACCTACTAATTAGAACAGTTATCTTTAGGAGCTTAATTTTCCAAATATATTACCTAGGGATCATCCTTGTTTTGGAACAACATAGAATGCATTGGCTTGTACTTCTTGTGATCTAACACTTAGTCTCTGTATTTCTAGGTTCTACAATGTACTGTCAAAAATATACCAGACATTTCCAAATCTAGATTATTTAAACATTTTCCAGTGTCTTATGTTCTTGAGTCAGCCTAAAAGTGTTGCAAGCATCTTGGACAAGCTTATTTCTGGAAGCAAGGCATGCCCCCTTTTCCCTTTGCGAAACAAGACAACTTCTTAGTTTGCTAATTGCCTTTGTTTTGTAACTTAACCTTATGTTCATTTGCTAGGATGATGCTCTCCTTGCATACCAAACTATTTTGATCTTGCTGAAAATGAAAACCAGGCTTTCCTCCTAAATGTGCGGAATCACCTTGATGCATTGAGTTCACATACTTCTGCCCATGTGTACCCTACGAGCAGACTGGTTGTACAAAGTAATCAAACTAATGCTGCTACAGAACCATCTGAGGATGTCCAGATGAGTGACGACATAACCATGCCTAATGACAGTGCTGCCATTATGGATCCAAATGCAGCAACACATGCTAATAGGCTGACAAATCAAGGGTATATTGTCAGGAGAGACATCTATTCTGTTGACATTGCAGTTCCTATACAACCATAATAGGTAATCTCTACTACTACTTAAGTGTCTACTATAGTGGTCCACAGTGGTGCACGTTCTGCCGCACCAATGAGTTCCACGCTGCCACGCTACACCTTCCTCATCATCGGTGTCCTCCTCGAACCTAGTCCGATCCCTTCCCCTCCCCTCTTCTCCCTCCCTCCTACAATCCTGACTCTTGTCTCTTCATGGTGTTCTTTCCATAGTTGTTCGATCGAAATTTGTCCTTTTGAGGATCCCAGCCTTTTGTGCTTCATAGGTGTTGCTCGGCTGCATGGTTTCGTGCTTTGGAGCTGGCGAGTTTTTGCATTCTTTAGCTCTGCCTATCTTCTTGCAGCGGCGAGGTGGAGATGGGGGTGGCAGGGGAGAAGTTCTAGCTAGAACGGTGGGTGCACTCAGCCTCTCGGTGGTATCCTCTATCTCCATCGTCATCTGCAAGCACGAGGGAAAGCCCTCTTGCTAGCAAATCAATAATTCCAGCAACAACTTTGAATTTGGGCACGAACTGGTGGCACCTGAGGGCGTGTGTATACAACTGCTTATACATTTTTGCTTGGTGGGACCTGAGGACCCTGTTCCATTTTCCCAGAAGTTTCCCAGTGCAGATCCTTTGGCACTTAAACTGTTAGAAAAACTATTAGCGTTTGATCCAAAGGACCGTCTGACAGTAGAAGAGGTAGTCCTTTGCGGCTGTCTCATCTTAAAACTTCTTTGTGTCTGATTTTTCTCTATGGATCTAGATCTGTGATGTTGCTTTCAACTTTACTTTGTAATCCTAAGTATTTGTAACATCTCTTTCAATTGTTTCAGGCATTGCGTGATCCATACTTCAAAGGTCTTGCAGGGCTGAAAGAGAACCATCCTGTCAGCCAATAAGAAAAGTGGAATTTGACTTTGAGCACAAAAGAATGTCAAAGGAAGAGATAAGAGAGTTGATATTTTGCGAGATACTGGAATATCACTCACAACTGCTGAGTAGCTACATTAATGGCACAAAGAGGACAACCTTTCCCTACCTAATGTTTTTAGCTTTTCTGTGTTTGCACATGTATGTTGCTTTGCGCATGCATGTAATTGCTCATGTATCCATTCGTTTGAACACTTGACAGAACAGTTGCTGGCTATTTTTATGCAGTGCTGTGATCAATTTAAGAAGCAGTTTTCTCATCTTGAAGAGAGTGGTGGTAACGGCCCATCAGTTCCAACAGACAGGAAACATGCATCCCTTCCCAGGTAAATAGGGCATCATAGTCTTGATTTCATTCTCAGACTGCTTTGAGGTGCAATTTCAAGTACATTTACATCTTAGTTTGTCTCCATATTAAGGTTTCCTTTGTGGCCTGAGTGACCAATGGTAAGAAGAGTAGCCGGGAAAGTTGCTCCCACTTGTCTGGGCTTCTGTCCTTTTGTCACTGTAATTTAGTTGAGTGAAAGCTTTTGCCTTTTGGTTTTGCTAATCTGCAGCTTCATTTTGTAGGACCACTGTGGTTCACTCAAATCCAATTCCTGCCAAGGAACAACCTCTTGCTGCATCATCAAGGGGTAGACCAGGCTCTGATGATTCGTGTAAGAATCCTTGGGAGAAAGCAAGTGGTCCTAGAAATGTTACCAGGACATCTCTGACCCCACAAGGGCTAGCCTTCCTCCATGGAGGTCCCAAACCTGTTATTTACAGGGATTTTAAGACATCGAATGTTCTTCTTGATGTGGTACTTTATCTGTTCAATCTGTTTCATATTGTGCCTAGCTGTTCACATTTTGAATCAGCTCACTCTTTTACTTTCCTCTTGGTACTTTGTTTTCCTGATGACCAAGATGTTCACAGTTTGAATCGGCTCACCCTTTTGCTTTCCTCTTGGTACTTTATTTTTCCTGATGACCAAGGTTGCATGCCCAAATTTCCTTTGTGTGGCTAATCTTACAATAACTGCTTAACCCAAAAATGGAGAAGTGCTATCAAAGTTGTTGTGCATGAGGTTTATTTTCCATCGCAGCGTACGAACACTTAACTATGATATTATATGTTTCCATTGCAACGCACGGGCACTCACCTAGTAGAATATAGGGAGGGAGCGTTCTGCAGTAGTGGGCGAGCGACAGTTTGATTTTTTTTATTCTTTTCTTTTCTAATTTCTCTATTTTTTAAAAAACTTAAAATATAAATCTATATTAATAAATCTAATAATATTGTTAATGTAAATACAAATAGCAATAATAATAATAATTTTTAGGGATACTTCCAAAATTTAAATAAAATACAGTTTGAGGAATAAAATTAATAAACTTGGAATGTTCACAAACACTTACAATAAAAAGTTAATAACTTCTCAAAATACATATATCCAAAGAATATTATTTTAATAATTCATTCTTATTTTATAAAATAAAGTTTTCTTCAGAAAATTTAATTTCAAGAATAGGATTTGAAATTTAAATCAAACCAAAACATATGCGTCGACATGAATGCATCAAACACTTGGTAAAATTTTATCTAATCAAGAAATTGTCTAGTTTATTTATATCATCATTTCATTATTTGAAAACACAAATATTTTTTTGTTCTATTGGAAACCAATAACTTAAATTGGTTTGCTTTTAGGTGATGGATTTAGCCATTTAGGGTGTTACATTTTCCTTCCTCCTATTGAGCTTTTAATGGTAGTTTGACCTACACTTATGTTTTAAAATTTTCCAAAAATTCCAAAAAAGTAACAGTAGCTTTGTACTGATTAATTTAAGTTTTCTTAGAAATTTAGGGCCCAAAGGAATTAGGGTCTGGTTTGGACAAAAATAATAAGGACTAGGGTAGAGAGGGCATAATACACTATACCTCCTATTTAGAAGTGGCAACAGCCCTAATGGGTATTTTTCTGTTATTTATATGTGATAACATGGTCTTGTGCAATTTTTTACCAAGGGATAATTGGTGGATATTTAGTGGTGATTTTCTAAAGTTTTGGGGCCAGAAGGTGCTCTTAACTAACTTTCTTCTTGAAAAAATGTCAAACATCAGATTTAGAAATTTTTCTAAACTTTTATTTGGACAAGAGCAGTCATTCCTCAGGATGGAAATTTTTCTTTATAAGGAAAGGTTTCCATGATTTTCTAAAGTTTTTCTAATTCTCTCATGGGGCAGGGGTACCATATTTCCTTGCGGAACTATGCCTTTTCATATTTTCCTTGGAGCTATATCACTTGAGTGTTTTAAGAAAAATAAAGTTGCATGTTGCTTCACATTTTTATGTCATGTTTCCATTTTTCAAAAGAATAGGCAAAACCCTAAATCAATTTTAAAATCCTTCTTAATTTGGTGAACTAGAGTGTTCAACATTTTTGTAAGGGTCCACTGTTCATTAGGCACCTACTAATTTTTTTCTTAATCATAGCATAAAAGTTCTACTATTTTTCCTTTCATTTCCATTCTTTAAACTATATCCTAAATTAAATAAAAACTTCCACAAACAGTACTGGACTATGGTGGTTTTCTATTTTTGTAGTAAAGTTCACTTTGTACAAGGTCTAACAAAGTTGGTTTGACCAAATTTGGATAATTATTTTTCAAGTTATGCCTATTGTAAGTTTACTGCAGAATAAAATGAATTTGAATTCATAAAGGAAAAGGAAAAGCACTAAGCCCTCGGGCCACTGGGTCTTTCTTTTCTCCTCTCTCACCAACTAGTCCCTGGTACACTATTCCTATGAGTCTCTAACTTAACACATAACCTCCTGGATTCGTAAACCAACTAACCCGCGGTACCTGTCATCACCAAAAAAGTAGCAGAGGGGGAAACACGGTGGTGCGGCTTATCGGTGGTGGTAGAGCTCCGGTGAAGTTGCTGGCGAGGTTGGGGAGGCTCTAGCGGTCACAACGAGGTGTCACTCGCCACAAGTGGTGATCAGAGTTGCTCTGGCCATGAGCACAGGCGGTGGTGGTCATCGTTAGTGCCTACTCTATCCTAACCACGGCGGTAGCGCTCAATTAAGCCACATGGGGAGCTTCACCAATTATGGTAGAGTGTGTGCATGCGAGCAATTGTAAAATGGCTCACTGGATTACCTTGGCCACGTGCGCAAACGTGCGGGTGAAGTCCGACGAGGGTGGACTAGCTTCTCCTGTGAGGTAGAGCTCAAGCTGGGGGCTCTGGGAGTTTCACTAGGCTCTGGGAAAGCAAATGGTGGAGTTTTACCGAGCAAAGATGGGCTGGAGTAGACGGACCACAGTGGCCGCGCTCGGGCGACAATGGTGGGCGACGGTGTGCTCGGTTCTCGAGCGATTGCCGGTGACTGAGCTTCGGAGGGAGCCTGTGGCATGCGGGGGAGTGAGGCCAAGGGTTGGGGCGGTCACAAAGGTGTGGGTGGGCAGACAGGGTAGTGGCGTCAGGGCAGGTGCGGGCGCAGGTTGGGCGTGCTCTCGATTGCTAGCCGACATCGAACACGTGGCTTTAATCCGTTTTGTCCCTTTCAAAAGCTCATATGTCGTGACTCTGGGCGATTTTGTACAAAATCCTTTTGTAAGATTTCTTCCCCTCTCTATACTCTGATTACATGTCATAGGTAAGGAGTTACCTCCTAAGTCTGGTTTTTCTCTCAGCCCGAACCTGAGGCAAAATCCATGCCAAATCATGTCATCCAATTTTGGTTTGAGCTAGAAATTTTCTAGGGCGTGACCAAGGTGTTTTGGCGGCATTTTGTCAATTCGGGCTTGCGGTTTTGAGTTTTGGAACTAGGTGAACATGTTTGATTTGTTGGAGGGCGTGGAAAATAGGTTAAAGAAAAAGCTGATTTTTCTTTTACCTTTCCCACTTGAGTGATCTTTTTTAGGGATTTGTAAAACCTTTTTGGGTATCATCCTTACTAGTTTTTTTGTAGATATTTTGGTGTGGTACAACTTTTGTTAATGGTCTAAGGCATGTTAATGTAATCCCTATAGCTTTCTTGCCAATTCTATTTGGGGCTCAATTTGCTCAAGAAAGGGAAATTAGGGTTTGGTGACTTTCTCCCTTTTGATGTGCATAAGGTGGTTAAGGTAGGTCTCAAGATGATTAATGCCGAATTATGGTCTTGGCTCTCAAGTTTGGTGTCTTTTGCTCAAACTAACCTACATGAGATAATAAGGTTTTGGTGAAAGTGTTGAGTAGAAACACTTAGTAACACATGAGGTGTTACAAGGCAGTCCCTGATCATCCTACTCAAAGGTGATAAGGGTGATAACGCTTCATCATACACTTTTTGAATAACATTTTCCTTCTGTAAACACAACCCATAACCCACTTTTCTTCTTGTAGTAAAAAGGTATTCTTAACGCATGCTATATCTTGTCTCACAAATGCATAGTAACCAACCCATGATGCAGGCTTAGGTAGTGGTAGAAAGAATAGGTATTTTATGCATTAAGGGTAAAATGAACTTGCCTTCATTGAAGGTCTCGTGACACGAAGGTTCTATTTCTAGTACGTCGGGCTAGAGTTTCTAGAATGTCGTTCACCGCTTCTTATACTAAAAACAAGCAATAAACAACGCATCAACTATTTGCCTTGCTAGAAAAGTGTGTCATATTATTGTAGCCATTATTTTTTGTGGACTATAAAGTGCTTAAACCATTATTTCTACATAAAATATCAAAACACATTTGTAAATAAATTTGTGAAAAAGGGAAAATAGGAAAAGGAAAAAGAAAAGGTTTTCTCTATCTGATGGACCGAAGGGGGCGAATCTAGCCCAGCCATTGCAGGAGAGCAAGCACGGGCGCTCGGACACATGCCTAGTCAGCCCATGGGTTCAGGACAGTATGTAACAACACTGTGGGCTGGGCCCACACGCCAGAGAGGGGAGGGGGAGATGACGTCTAGGCAGGTGTCACACCCGGTTTTATAAGGCAAACCGAATGCGAACCATGTACGTGCCAGGATCAGAAACTCATGTACACAACAATTACATAATTGGACATCATCACATGTTGCTCAAAGTAAATAGCAGAAAGGTACTTTATTACATCAAATGTCCAAGACATCCACAAAGTCATTAACATAACATAGTCATTAATATTATCAAAGTGTGGAATACAAAACGTAACAGATACGGCCTTCACAGGTAGCTGACTAGGGGTTTGCCACTAACATAACTAAAACTCGTCATAGTCCTGGAACTCCTCAAAGTCCTCCATGTTGCCTGCATCTCCTCCTGAGCACTAAATACAGTGGGGACAACCTAGGTGGGGGTGTCTTTAAAGCAAGGGTGAGTACACATCAACTTACTCGGCAAATGTCCCGTTTGACTAAAGTGGACTAGCTGTATGTGGAGTTAAGGTTAAAGCAGTTGCTCTTAGTTGGTCAAGTATTTATTACTAATAGTAGAGCCAAATTTTAGTAATAAACCGAGTTATTACCCAAGAGGAAATACCAAAGATCATAATTATAACCATCATCATAAAAGTATCCAAAGTTTTTCTAATCAAAGAGGATCCCAAGGCTGCTCTTAACCATGAGCAGAGGTTGCACACTTTACCCACAAGTCGTGATTCCCTTTATGCCCGGAGAGCACTACTCCCCGTTGACCACTACCTAAGTGGCCTGGCAGGGTATCACTACGTAGCCTTTACAAAGACTCCCCTGGTGCATAGCTGCTCATTAGGTTTCGCTAATCGTACAAACACAGTAGACCTCCCTAAGGTGGGTGACTAACAAAACCAAATCGAATGAACCTCGGCACCCACCCTTAGCAGAGCGAGCACTATGCCCCGACCCCCATTGACAACCCTCCCGCAAAGCCAACTACACCTCCATGTTCATCTAATTATTCAGCTAAGGGCGTCCCATTACACCCTCATGGTTGCACTATTATCCCAGGTGGTCACTCAACGAACAGGTCATTACGGAGAGGTATTCAGGAAACAACTTGAGTCCCCTAAAGTATCACAAGATCATCATCAGGATAACATCATTGTATCATAAATATTCACATCATGTTCATTGATTAAGATAAAGCAATAGCATAAAGCTAACCATAGTAACCCAAAAAGGTAATAAGGATAAAGTAAATATAGACTAGTCACTCCTTAGGTTTCAATAATGTAATGCGGGACTGTGAATTATAAAGTAAGTAGGACATAATAGGTCAGAGGACACTTGCCTTCACTAGGTTGATGCTCAGGAAAGTCTTCGGCAACACACTCAGGAACCACTGGCTGCTTATCGTCTAAATAAAGCTATCATGCATTCAATACATTCGGATAAAGACAAATGAACAACACACCAATCCTGTACAAACAAGTGAACACATCTCAAAAGAACAACATAAACTTAAGAGGTAGTCTAGGTTATAGGGTGAACTAACACATTTAGAAGTTTATTATTCTCTAAGTGTTGTCTACCTGCATGGTTACATAATTTAATTCCACTTATTTTAATGAGACACAAAAGTTATACCAGGGATAAAATCATACATTACATATTATTAGTCTCACAAGGTTCAACATCTAATTACCATTAGGGTTTCCTTTTATTTATCTTATTAAGTAAATAAACTATTACATAAACTGACCTATAGTCTAGGCATAAAATTAGAATGTGCATATAGTGAATGATTATAATTTATTTGGATAGAGAATAATCCTATGAACATTTTGCAATTTGAATCGCTCAATTTGGAGTTCATATGCAAAAGATATGAAATAAATAAGTTTTGAAGTTTAAAATACAAATTAGGTCCAACTCTGTGATTAAATAAAAGTCCAGGGTTCAATCTGCAAGATTACAGGGGCCTGCACGTGAAAACCAGGGACAACAGGTTCTATTACCCGAGAACTGGTGGTTCTTTTTACAAAACGGCAAACCGAAGGGGAGTCGGGCCTTCCCAGCCATTAGATCTCAGATAGACGGCCACGATTAGAACTAGCGGGGTGAGCGCGCAGGCGCGGATGCATGTCATGCGGGGCCCACAGGTCAGCGACACGGGCGGGCGAACGACTGGGTAGCACTTGTTGGGTGGGGCCACGGCAAGGCCGGGCCCGCTGGTCAGCGGCGCGGGTGCGGCTGCGGGGCGCACTCGCGGATGGGTCCCGCCAGGCGGCGACTTAGAGCGGAGGGGGAGGGGTTTGGCACTACGCTGACGCGTGGGACCCAGGGTCCACTGGTCAGTAGCCACGCAAGGGGAAAGAAGAGGGGGAAGAGTGAGGCTGATAGGCGGGTCCTCCTTGTCAGGGTTGCCGTCTTCCTCGGTCGCACGCTCGGCGCCAGCGCCATGGCCAGAGCCAGCGACTCCACGTGAGCGAAGAAGGCGCGGGGCAGTTGCGGCTGGATGGGGGGGTCTCGGTACGACGACACTGTGCCGGTGATCACCGGTGGCTAATTAATGGAACAGAGAAAACAGGGGAGAGAGAAGAAGTCCAGCGGGGAAGTTCACCTCAGGTGAGGCAAAATCGACGGCGAAGCTTTGCCTGGCTGTGGCGAAGCACGGTCAAGGACGATGGGCGAGTTCTGCTGGGGGCAGATTCGGGTGCAGGAGCCTGGCGATGGGGGAGCTCCGGCGAGCTTCAAGAACGGAGGCACGCAGCTCAGGTGAGTGCGCAGGGGCAAAGTGAATGAGACAGGGGGAAGTGGTGTGTGCAGGGACTTGAGGAGGGGGTCGAGACGATGGTTTTGTGCTGGGAGGCGACGTGGGCGCGACGGTCTCGGCGTGCGTGCGCGCGGTATGCGTGGGCAGACGGTTGAAGGAGGGGAGAGGGACTAGCAAGCGGGGCCCGCGGAATAGCGACACAGGCACGCGAGCGTGCAACGGGTCTAGGCTCCAATGAGGCGGCCCCACTAGGTAGAGAGGGAGAGGGCGAGCGAGTAAGCGGGGCGCAGCACCGACAGGTGGGGTCCGCCTGTTAGCGGACATGGGCACGTGCGGACGGCTAACTAGGCTACTTGGGCCGAAAGGCCGAGGAGGGAGGGTGGCTGGGCTTCATGTCCCTTTTCTTTTGTTTTGAATTTCCAAATTCCTTTTCCTTTTGTTTTTCTCTTTTGGATTCAAATTCAAACAAATCACAAATATCAATTCAAATAATTCAAACTTGTGCATCAAATCAAAGAATAATTTAGGCTCAGCATGATGCAACAAATCATGACTCACATAGTTTTGGCAAAATAAATAATTAATACCTCACCTAATTAACTTAACTCTAATTAAAAGGAAAAGAGAGAGAGATTAGAGAGACAAAGGGTAATACCTGAATTTGGTAAGCATTTGGAGAAGAAATTTTACACCCCCAAATTCAGGGTGTTACAGCAGGGACCTGAGGGGGGAGGGGGTGAGCCCACCGGGGCAGGGAAAACCTCGGTCGCCGATGAGGACCAGTGGCATTTCTCCGCCGGTGATCTGGTTCTAGGGGATCGAGGAGGTGTGATAGCTTGGGTGGAGGCGGGCGAACATGGGAGAGGGTCCGATTTGGCCAATGGTGGTCTGAAGCACGTTGGCCACGGTTGAGTGGTGGGTCACCATGGTGGTGAGGTAGAGGGTTTAGGGTCCGATTTGGCCTGTGGTGTCTAGAGTGGGAGAGGGTAGGCTCACCGAAGTGAAGGGAGGCGGCGGCGTTAGCTCTGATTGAGCTCGAGGGATGGAGGAGAGTGGCTGGTGGCCGGTTGGAGAGGATCTCTAGGTGCTCCTTTTATAGGAGCCCCGAGAGGGGAGCGGCGGCTAGCTGGCCTCTGGTAGGTGGAGCATGACACCGAGGAGCAGTGGTGGCGATTGGACATCATGATGCAGGTGAGAGGGCTGTGCAGGTACACAGGCACAACACGAAGGTGATGAGGCAGTGCTTAACTCTACTGGTGTGATTATCAGCGAGCAAGGGGAGAGAGGATGGTGGCCCGTGTGACAGAAGGAGGTAATGACGAGTGGGGCCCAAACGACAACAGCGGGAGGGAGAAGGTGCTGGCAAACTGGGTCGTGTTGTCTGCGAGACAGAGAGAGATAAAGAGTGCAGACACAACCCCCTTCTAGTCAATTCATATTTAGGGAGATCTATAGTACCAAGAAAACAGTACCGAGAAAGCATATTTTTTTTGACGCAACCCCTTCTAGTTGAACAAACCAGTAATGAAGAAAGAAAAGGTTTTCTTGGTCTGATGGGCAAAAGGGGCCGAATTTGGCCCAGCCATCGTGGGCACGTTGACGCGTGGCCCAGTCTGCCCACGAAACCGGGGCGATGCCGGGACGACGCGGAACGACACTGCGGGCCGGGCCCACACGCTAGAGAGGGGAGGGGGACACAACGTCTAGGTAGGGAACAAGGGGCAACCTAGCCGAGGCAGGAAAAACTCGGCCACCTGTGAGGTCCAATGGTGGTTCTCTACCAGTGATCCGGTTCCTGAGGATTGGGGTGGTGTGCTAGCAAGGGTGGAGGAGGGCAAACACGAGAGAGGGTCTAATTTGGCTAGTGGTGGTCTGGAGCAGGCTGGCCACAAAGGGGTGGTGGGTTACCGTGGCGATGAGGTCGCCGGCGAGGTGTTGGTGGGTAATCGGGGGTGGGGCATTTTGTGCCCTGAGGGAGTAGTGAAGCTCATGGGCTTGCTTTATTTTGCTTTGGGTGCCTGAAGAGGGAGAGGGGAGGCTCACCGGAGTGAAGGGAAGCGGCTGCGCTGACTCCAATTGTGCTCGAGGGAGGGAGGAGAGTGGTTGGTGGCCGGTGTGAGTTGGAGAGGAGCTCTGGGGGCTCCTTTTATAGGCACCTAAGGAGGGGAGCGGTGGCTAGGTGGCCTCCGGTGGGTGGAGCAGTGGTGGTGATGGGACATCATGACGAGGGGCAGGCGGCGGTGTCGTGTAGGTACATGGGCCACAAAGGGGACAAGGTGGTGCCTAACCCTACTTGTGTGATCGTTGGCAAGGAAGGCGATAGAGGACGGTGGCCGATGGGGAAGCTATCATCAATGTGCGCCAGTGAGGGGGGAGAAGGGGCTGATAGGCGGGGCCTAGTTGGCAACAAAGGGAGGGAGAAGGGGCTGTCAAAATGGGTTGTGCTGTCAGCGAGAGAAAGAGAGGGAGCATAGTCGTGGTTGCTGCCGCTAGCAGGTGGGGCCAAGCTAGCTGCGAGAGAGAGAGAGCGGACGCATGAAGTGGGCTAGGGATGGGCCGAGGGGAGGAGGGCGCGAGCGAACGAGGGGGAGGGTGGCATGGGTGCTGGACCGAAATCGGTCCTAGTCGAGGGGGAGGGGATTTCTTCTTTTCTTTTTCCCTTTTCTAATTTCCTTTTTCTTCCTCTATTCATATATATATATGATTTTCTAGGTGCAAAATAAATTCTTTTTATTTACCACTAGGTGAAAGTAGTTATGTGAGGTGCTTCTTCAAACATCATTAATGTTATATGAGTAAAGTTTTCAAAAATAATGCCATGATGCTAGGGTTTGAAGGGGTTAGGCAACTAGGTTTTTCTATACTAACCTTGGTAGCAAAAACCAGGATGTTACACGAGCGCTAGGGCATGACCAAGTGACCAAAGTCGTCGGGTGACTAGCCATAGTAGCTGACAGCTAGGACATGCACCGACGCGAGGATATGATAGAGCAGGCTGTGGTTCCAGTGGGGTCAAGGACTAGTGGGACACGTGTATAGGACGCGAGGGATGCACATGCAGTGCGCTACTAGTGGTGGTTTGGTGGTTGATCCTTGAAAAAACACCTAGCGCTATGGCAGCGGTTCCGGCGAGAATTGTAGACGTCACGTGGCGTCATCACGAAGGGTGCGTTGAGGCGAAGCAACTTCATGTGAAGTGTGTGACCGTCAAACTAATATCCGAGGATTTGTTACATTTAGCCCCTGGCGGAGTGGATAGGCTCTATGTATCTAGGGGTAGTTTAGGAAGTAGTAATAACCGTCTATAAATCGATGGGTGGGCTGGTTGTTTCAGCCATCTCCTTGGTTATTATAACACCCTGAATTTGGGGGTATAAAATTTCTTTCAAAATATCTACCAAATTCAGGTGTTACTCTTGTCTCTCTCTAGTCTCTCTCTCTTTTTCTTTTGGCTAGAATTAAGTTAATTAGGAGTGGGATTAATTATTTATTTTGTCAAAACAATGTGAGTCATGAAATGTTGCATCATGCTGAACTTAAAATATTCTTTGAATTGATGCACATATTTGAATTGGTTTGAATTTGAATTGAAAACCCTAGAGAAAATAAAATAAAAGCATTTAGAAAATCCCTAGAAAAAGAAAAACCTAATTCAGCACAGCCGCCCCAGCTCGGCCCAACCAGGCCGCTGATAGGTGGACCCCAATTACCAGCGACTGCCCGTGTCCGCGCACGCACGCTCTCTCTCCATCTCTCTCCCTCCCGCTGCCCAGTGGGCTAGACCTATCGGCGTTGAACCATTCACGTTCGTGGCTGCTCTCGCTCGTTGCTCGGTGGTACCTTCCTGTCAGTGTTGACTGCCCGTTTGCCGCTCACCCTCGCTGGTCTGTGGACCCCACCTGTCAGCCACTCCCCTCTTCCCTAACCTCCCGCCCGCACTCTCCGTCGTGGACGTGCCCACGACCGCATGTTTTTCGGCCACAACCTCCGGCCCGAGCACTTTTCTGCAGCCCACGCCCACTCACTCAATCCCCTTGCTCAGTTGCGCCCTCGGCCAAGCACCCTCGCCCTCTCTCTCACTCTACGCACGTGCCCGTGGAACTCCGCCGAAGGTTCGTCGCTGTTCTGTGGCCGTCGTCGAGCGTCTGTCATGTCTGTTGCCTCGGTGAGCTTCGCCCCTTCGCCGGCAACGTGGGACACCTCCTGGTTTGCCCGTAGCCTCTTCAATTCGCCCGGTCCGCGCTCACCGGCGTTCTCCCCGTGCAGCCAAAGCCCACCCTGTCGACCCAAGCCATCCCTGCGTCCCCGCCGTTGCCCCGATGCTCCAGAGTTTCCTCTTGAGGTGAGCAACCTCCCCATGCCCCTATTTCTCCATTTGTTGCCCTAGTTTTTGTGTGATTGCTCGTCGAAGCAAATCCGCGCCGCCATTGGGCCGCTCCGCCGCGTTCTAAGCCCTCTAGAGCCCCCGTGCCAATGTTGTGCCCACGGTTGAGTCCGCCGTGTCGCCTGAGTGCACCTGAGTCCTTCCCCAACCCCATAGAGCCTTGACGTGGTTGTGCCCTTGCCTCCGACGAGACCTCGTCGTGGAGATGAGCAGTGCCGCCGCACTTAAGACCGGCCGCCCTGACCTTGCTAGCCGTTGGATCCCGGACATCCATCCGAGATCTGGCGATCTAGGTTTAATTAGGACCGATCTAATCTCAACCGCCCGTTGTAGATCTGGCCGCTTAGATCTCCCCCACTCGCACCCTTGCCACTGGGCCCGGTCCATCAGTCCTACATCAGGTCACTAAGGCCTCGAGCCCACCTGTCAGCGCTCGCCGCGCATCCGCGTGCGCGTGCTCTTCTACGGGATCTGATCCTGGCCGTTGATTTGAGATCTGACAGCTGAGATGGCCTGATACCCCTTCGCATGTAATTTTGTTAAAGAAACCCCTGGCTTCGCAGTAACCAATCCGCCGTCCTTGGGTTTTGTGCGTAAGCCCCTGGATTCTTATAAACAGACCCTCAGCCTTTTTAATAACAAACTACTAAAAGTGATTAGTTCACCCTATACCCTAACTTCCCTTTTGAGTTTATACTTTTCCTTTTAAGACGTGTTCCATTGTTTGTACATGATTGGTATGCTGTTCATTTGCCATTTTCTAAATGTATTGAATGTATGATCACTTTATTTAGACGACGAGTGGCCCGTGGTTCCTGAGCGTGTTTCCGAAGATCTTTCTGAGCAACAACCTGGTGAAGGCAAGTGTCCTCTGACCTATTATGTCCTACATACTAATAATTCACCGTCCCACATTACATTATTGAAACCTAAGGATTGACTAGTTTGTATTTACCTTATCCTTGTTTACCTTTTGGATTATTATGGTTAGCTTCATGTTATTGCTTTACTTTAATCAATGAACATGCTGTGAATATTTATGATACGATGATGTTATCCCGATGATGATCTTGTCATACTTTAGGGGCTCCATCCATTTTCCTGAGTACCTCTCAGTAAGGACCTATTCGGGGAGTGACCACCCAGGATAACAGTGCAACCATGAGGGTGGAATGAGACGCCCTTAGCTGATTAATTAGAGAAACCTAGGGTGTAGTTGGCTTCTCCGTAGGGCCGTCAATGGGGTCTGGGAACAATACTTGCTCTGCCAAGGCTCGTTGAAGAGGTTCTTGATTTGGTTTTGTTAGTCACCCTTCCTTTGGGGAGAGGTACTATGTTTATCAAACTAGAGAAACCTAACGGGCGGCTATGAGCTCTGGGAAATCTTTGTAAAGGCTACGTAGTGATACCCTGCTGGGTCACCTTGGTATTGATCAATAGAGAGTCATGATCTCTGGGCAGCATGGGAATCACGACTTGTGGGTAAAGTGTGCGACCTCTGCAGAGTGTTAGAAACTGGTATATCAGTCGTGCTCATGGTTAAGAGCGGCTTTGAGATCCTCTTTGATTAGAATAACTTTGGATACTCTTATGATGATGTTTAATGATGATGGTTATAATTATGATCTCTGGTATTTCCTCTTGGAGTGAGTAAATTTGGGTAATAACTAGGTTTATTACTAAAACTTGGCTCTACTAATAGTAATAAATACTTGACCAACTAAAAGCAACTGCTTAACCTTAACTCCACATACAACTAGTCCACTTTAGCCAAACGGGACATTTGCTGAGTACGTTGATGTGTACTCATCCTTGCTTTAAAAACCACCCCACCCCAGGTTGTCCCCACTGTATTCAGTGCTCAGGAGGGGATGTTGGCAACATGGAGGACTTTGAGGAGTTCCAGGACTACGATGAGTTTTAGTTATTGTAGTGGCAAACCCCTAGTCAGCTGCCTGTGAAGGCCTTATCTTCTACGTTTCGTATTCCACACTTTAATTATGTTAAATGACTATGTTATAGACTCTGTGGATGTCTTGGACATCTGGATGTAATAAAGTACCTTTTCGCTATTTACTTTAAGCAATGTGTGATGATGTCCAATTATGTAATTGATGTGTACGTGAGTTTCTAATCCTGGCACGTACATGGTTCACATCCGGTTTGCCTTCCAAAACCCCGGTGTGACATAAGTGGTATCAAAGCCTTGTTGACTGTAGGACCGCTAACCTAGACTAGAATGGTCGCCCTAAGGACTATAGACCTCTACCCTTACCTTGACCTTTAGTGTCATTTCAAAAGTTGGTCATCTTGACCATTTCTATGTTATTACTCATCTTACAAATTTTTTTTGTCTTACTTAACTTTCTATTTACTTGCTGGTCACATAGTTCTACTCTCACTATTGTGCTTACGATGTCTTTTGTAGATGGCTCGTATTAGATGCACTGCACATATGTCAGTGATCCCCTTTTTGCCCTCTCGCTTGGTGGAGCGCCCATTGCGCCGTATGGTGATAGGTCAGTCTAGCCACCTAGAGAGACTGCATCGCCGCCTGCACTAGGAGCAGGAGCGCCAACGCTAGGAGCAGGAGTAGTAGGACTCTTCCCCCTCGCCTCAGCAGGAGGTGGAGTCTAGGAGGCAACCTTCCCCTGCACCTCAGCTAGAGATGCCCCATGTACCACCACAGGGCATCCCAACTGCTAGAGGAGACCCTTATAGAGACAACGACGATGCCGGTGGCAGTTCGATCCACATCACAGAGTTCTCGGAGGAGCAGGAGCTAGAGGGATGGATCGCTAGACCCATCACTTGCGACACCGCTCGCGGGTGTCACTTCCACGATGCTCTCGACACCTTGCTACATCGGGCCTTTGACTGACACACTTGGTCTATTGAGTACCGTTGTGTAGTCTACCAGCATCGTCACGGGTTATACCTAGACCAGTGGGAGGCTATTTTCTTGGTGCGCTGTCCGGACGATGTTCTCCGGGGTGCCGAGGCCTTCTCAAAGCATTATTCTATCACTGAGAGGGATACTGCCGAGGCAGCCATGCAAGATGCTGCACGGCGTGCGCTTTCATAGTACTACTCGTTGTTTAGCGGGGTAGCTGATGGCCTCGACCTGAAGTACTACCCTCGTCGTTCGACCAGTAGTGCTGGAGGTGTGATTGTCTTGCCTGTTGGTGAGGGAAATCCTAGGCTGGACAACATGGTCAACCTGGTCGCCGTGCTCAAGACCAAGCTAGACCACGCCCTTGACGAGTTGGGCAATGTTTGGGCGGAGGTTGTGGAATTGCGTGCTGAGCGCGCAGCGCGCCACTATCAGGAAGGTGGTTCTCCCGCTCCTATTGGGATTCATCACCCTTATCGCTCGTCGCCCTATGGTTGCTTTGATTATGGCACCCCTGACTACAAGACCCAGAAAGATTTGGAGCCATAGATCGACAAAGTTGGAGTCTGTAATAATGCTTAATTCAGTGTCTTGGTCTTAGTCAGTCTTAGTTAGAGTTAGTTTTCTTATCGCATGTTTTGATGCTTGTCATGATGAACTTGTAATGAAGTTGGATCTTTGTAATGATTGTCATCAAGGTGTAGGCACCCCTGCACCTTGATGTAGTTATTAATAAAGTTAGTTATTTAGTTGGGTAATCCCTTTATTTCCACTTTCCTCTTTATCTAAGAAGTTGTGTTGAGAGTCAGTGAAGATGATCAATTGTTCAGTGCTATGAAGATTTCCATATATCTTTTCTTATGCTGAAAGACTGTAGAGTTAGATCTGATGTGTGTGCTTTCTACAGATGTCTGAGAACAGGCGCAGAGGTGGAAGGCGTGCTCAACAGGAGCAGCAGGCACCTAGGAGGAGGCAGCTCAGTAGTAGTTGCCACCCCACCACCGATGACTATTGAGCAGATGTTCCTGATGCAAACTCAAGCAGTCCAAGCGATTGGTCAGACCTTAGCAGCAATGCAACAACAGCAACCCCCACCTCAACCCCCAGTGCAAGTTCAGATGCCACAGGTGCCCAGAGACAAGCGAGCAGAGTTCATGAGGGGCCATCCCCTTGTCTTTGCCCATTCTGCTGATCCCATGGACGCCAAAGATTGGCTGTGTACTGTGGAGCGTGAGTTGCACACTGCTCAGTGCAACGATCGCAAGAAGGTTTTGTATGGTCCCCGTCTGCTAAGGAGAGCAGCACAGTCTTGGTGGGAGTCTTACCTCGCCACCCATGCCAACCCTGAAGCCATCACCTGGGAGGATCAGTTCAGGGACAACTTCCATTGTTACCATGTGCCTGAAGGACTGATGATAGTAAGGAAGGAGGAATTTCTAGCTTTGAAGCAAGGTCCCTTGTCTGTCAGTGAGTTCAGGGACAAGTTTCTGCAGTTGTCACACTATGCACTAGAAGATGTTAATACAGATGCTAAGAGGCAGTACTATTTTCTGAGAGGTTTGGTTGACCCCCTTCACTACCAGCTGATGAACCACAATTTCCCTACCTTCTAGCATTTGATCGATAGAGCCATAATGACTGAAAGAAAGTGTCGAGAGATGGAGGACAGGAAACGCAAGATTGGTGGATCTTAGGCTGAGAGTAGTAGTTGTCCCCGCTACTTAGGAAACCCACCCCAGCAATTCAAGCAAGGTCACCCTCAAGGTCACCAGCACCAACATCAACGTCAGCACCAACAGCAGTATCAGAGACAATTCCCTCAGCAATAACAGTAGTACCGTCAGAACAACCAGCAAGGAGGAAATCAGAACCAGCGTTAGAACAACCAGGCACCTTGCCTTCCTACCCCAGCAACCAACCAGAACAACTGCTTGTGATCCGGCCCATTGCTCGATGCCACCCTTCGCTCGATGCCTTCGCCAGCCTCGCTGCACCAATGGAGACAAGACGACTGACAGACTTCACCCTTCGTCCCACGCGTCACAGGACGAAGGCCTATGACGAGGTCGTCCCATCTCGTGGTCTCGTCCATGGGGGAGGCCCACTTGTGATCCGGCCCATTGTAACAGGCCCTGCGTGGCCGCCGCACATTACGGGCCTAATTTGTAAAGGTTTCCCCGTAATTACAGTCTGTAACCCTGCTTTATGGGAATATTCCGGGGATAATCTAGCCGCCTGAGGGCACATGCGTCCTTAACTCAAGATGCTGGGCACTCAGGCACCTATAAATACCCCCGCACAGTGCCCTTGAGAGGCTAGATTAACAAGAGCTATTGCCATCTCGAGTTGAAACCTTGTTTACACTGCTTTTGCTCCCCCGTTGGATCAACATGCCCAGGAGAGCAAGTTTCGACTTTTGGCGCCCACAGCCGGACCCATCCACAGAGAAGGTGTGGACAATCCATTGCGACGCCACATGGTGCCATGCGGGGGCAGGCGTCGCTGCAGTCATTACTTCACCCACAGGGGTCAAGCACAGATACGCAACACGCCTCAGCTTTGCTTTGGAGTCTAACAGATGCACTAACAATATAGCAGAATACGAAGCTGTCATCCTCAGCCTTCGCAAGCTAAGGGCACTCGGCGTCACCACCTGCATCATCAAAACAGACTCCAAGGTGGTCGCCGGCCAAGTCGAGAAAGACTACGTAGCGAAGGACCCCGCACTTATGCAGTACCTCGCGACTATCCGTAGTCTCGAGAGGCAATTCAAAGGCTTCACCTTGCAGCATGTGGATCGAGCCAAGAATGAGGAGGCCGACACATTGGCCAAGGCAGCCGCTAGAGGCGAGGCCCTGCCCTCCGATGTATTCTACCATGTCATCGGCACGGCAGCCGTCCGCAGCCCAGAGGGGCTCCAAATAACCAATGACAGTGAGGGCCATCGCATAGTCAACCTTATCATGACTGAAGACTAGCGGGCACCAATAACCCTGTTCCTGCAGGGGTACTATCATCCAACCGACATCAATGAGGCCAAGCGCCTCAAACATCGAAGCCGAGACTTCGCACTAATTGAAGGCCAGCTTTACAAGAAGGGGGTCAGTCAACCCATGCTTAAATGTGTCACCGAGACCGAAGGCGTCCAACTTCTGCGCGAAGTCCACAGCGGGACTTGCGGCTCTCACGCAGGGCCTAGGGCCCTAGCCGCAAAGGTAATCCATCAAGGTTTCTACTTGCCCGCCATGATTTGCGCCGCAAATCGGGTCACAAGGTCCTGCGAAGCTTGCCAGAAATTTTCTCCACGCTCGGGATGCCCTTCGCAATTCACGAAGCTAATCGCCCACACGTGGCCTCTTCAACGTTGGGGCCTGGACATCGTCGGGCCCCTGCCCACGGCCCAGGGGAACCTCAAGTTCACCTTCGTCGCTGTCGAGTACTTTACCAAATGGATCGAGGCGAGGGCTGTATCCACAATAACATCGAAGACTGCCCAGAAATTCTTCTAGCAAAACATTGTTTGTCGCTTCGGAGTCCCGTCCGAACTCACAGTTGACAATGGCAAGCAATTTGATAGCCAAGACTTCAAGGATTTCTGCTTCTCCATTGGCACCAAGCTTGCCTTCGTCTCAGTGTACCACCCACAATCCAACGGAGTTGTGGAACGCACAAATGGCAAAATTGTCACAGCCGTCAAGAAGATGCTCCTCGACGACAAAAAGGGCAAGTGGGCCGACCTGTTACCTGAAGCGGTCTGGGCACTGAACACGACTGAGTGCGGGGCGACTGGGTTCACCCCTTTCCGCCTTCTATATGAATCGGAGGCCATGACCCTGCAAGAAATAAAACATGGGTCACCATGGACAGTCCCGTCAGCCATCCCCGATGTGGACGAACCTACTTCGAAGGACCTCATCGACGGAGACCGCGTCTTCGCCCTACAGGCTCTAAACAAATACCAAGCTCAAACAAAAGCATGGCGCGACCACACAGTCATCCCGAGGGAATTCAGTGAAGGAGACCTCGTACTCGTCCGGACAGCATGGACAGAGTCCCGGGCAAGTTGGAGCCCAAGTGGGAGGGCCCTTTCATCGTCAAGACGAAGGCGTCCCCAGTGAGTACAGGCTCACAACGCCATCCGGCGAAGACTTAGAGCATTCTTGGAACATTGATAATCTTCGCAAATTTTTTGTTTGACTCCTCAGGGCCAGCCCGCCCTTGTAATTCGCAAAACAATCTTATTCTGGCCCACACTCTTTTCCTCCAGGGGAGTGAGGTTTTTAATGAGGCGGCGCCATGTAATATACAAGCGAAAAATCCCCCGCGAAAATTACGTCGAAAAAGACCGCATCAACGGTCTTCGGCATTCGACCAATACAAAAGTCACCACGAGGGGCAGCGTTGGCTACCCTCGCGTGCGACAATCCACGCAAAAGTCACCTAAGGGGGCAGCCGGACTAGCACAACAAGTGCGTACAATCGAAGTCTTCATCAAAAGACTATCCGCGCAAAAGTCGCCTAAGGGTGCAACTGGACTAGCACAACAAGTGCGTACAATCGAAGTCTTCTTCAAAAGACTATCCGTGCAAAAGTCGCCTAAGGGTGCAGCCGGACTAGCACAACAAGTGCATACAATCGAAGTCTTCATCAAAAGACTATCTGCGCAAAAGTCGCCTAAGGGTGCAGCCGGACTAGCACAACAAGTGCGTACAATCGAAGTCTTCATCAAAAGACTATCCGTGCAAAAGTCGCCTAAGGGTGCAGCCGGACTAGCACAACAACTGCGTACAATCGAAGTCTTCTTCAAAAGACTATCCGTGCAAAAGTCGCCTAAGGGTGCAGCCGGACTAGCATAACAAGTGCGCAAAACCGAAGTCTTCTTCAAAAGGCCATCCGTGCAAAAGTCGCCTAAGGGTGCAGCCGGACTAGCACAACGAGTGCGCAAAATCGAAGGCGCATTACATCAGTGCAAAAGTCTACATCGAGAAACTGTCCACGCTAAGACCGACTACATGCGCAGCCGGACCGACATAATAAACGTGCTAGACCAAGTGCGCAACGCCCCTATGAACATAGCCGGATGCGCGAAGGCACACAGACTCATCATACAAACCATAGTTACACACGTACAGTGAGGGCATCACACCTTACATTGGTTTAACCTTCGGAATGATTCCCATCTCCCTATAGTTAAATAGCATTATCCTCAGCTCCTCACTCTCAAAAAGACTTCACAACTCCCCCCTCACCTATACTTGCCCCAACTGGCGAGGACAACAATTCCCGTTTGCCAGCCCCGCCCACACGAAGCCGACCACCATCCACCTCACTCACTCTACGCTTCGCCACCGCCCTTCGCCGCCTACGCCCAGCACTCGGACCAGGCAAAACTTCAGCACCCGTAACACGCGGAGAAGCCTCCGTCGCAGCCACATCCAAGGCCGCAAAGTAATCAAAGTCCTCATCCGAAGACTCTTCCGTCCACACAACCGAACTCCCAGAGTCATCAAACTCAGAAAACTTAAACGTAGACTCATCCGATTCATTTCCAGCGACCACGGTCGAAGCCGCCACAAAATTAGCAGTAGCGGTTGCGTGCGCAGGCCCAAAATCCTGAACCTACGCAGCAACCAAGGTTCAGTCACACAGACAAAATTCACTAACTACCCCACACCCTCTAAGCCACCTGCGAAGACCCAGCCGCCGCCATGGGATCCTCTGCTGCCACCTCTGTCGCCGCCTTCGGGGGATCCTCCGCCATCGGCGCAGTGGCAGCAAGGGAGCCTTCACCGGTTTCCGGGGGCAGTGCCGGGTCGACCTCAGCCTCGGGCACCACTGGGTTGACCTCCGCTTCGGGCTGCGCGCTGTTCAGATGTCCGAAGTCCTTCATGTCTTCGGCACGCGCCATCTACAGCAACAGCACACTGATTCAACAAACCCACGGGTACCCATAGTCAACAACACGAAACAAAAGACAAACTTTACCTGTCCCCTCGCCCGGTCAGCCCGCTCCCTAACTGCCTCCCGACCGTGGGGGCCCCACATCCGATCGAAGAGGGCCCTCGCGGAATCCTTCACCACAGGGTCTTCGACCTAAAAAATCTCACGACCAAAGTCTTCATCGGATCGGTCGAAGGCCTCATAGTGACTGCACCCCTCGCGGGACAGCGCATTCACGCCCCCCTCGCAGGTGACGAGGGAGGCAAAGGACATGAAGCCCTCGACGATGGTCAGAAGCGCCAGTAATTCCTCTTGCAGTCACTCGAGGAAGCGAAGGCTCGCCTCTCGGTCGGGCACCTTGAAGTCAGCAGTCCGCGCACCCAGCTCGCGGTATGAGTCCACGAGCTGTTTACGCGTCCACTCAACTTTCGAGCGCGTAGAGGCCTCGGCCCTCTCCATGCGGCCATGCAGAGCGTTGAACCGCACCTCCCATTCCTCGGCGCGTTGGCTGGCGAGACTCCCCTCCGCCCGCGCCAATTTGGCCTCCGCCTGCGCAGCCTACGCCTCGGCAAAGGCCTGGTTGGCCTCCCTCCTTTCCTCCACTAGCTGGCGCCGGAGGTCCGTCCTCTCGCCCTCCAGGGCGGCCACCTTATCCGCCAGCCTGCGGATCTTGCTCTCCGCAGCCGACTTCTCCCGGACGGCGTCCGCATGCTGCGCCCGAAGTCTCTCGACCTCGGCAGACACATCCACAATAAGGGCACCCAATGCCACGCGGTTGGCAAAGTCGGCCGCCTAACAGACGCACATGAGACTACAATCCCCATGAAATCGGCAGACACTGAAGTCCAGCTCAACTTACTTGACTCAGCTGCTGCGACAACTCCTGCGATGCCTCCCTCAGCCGGCGGGAGATGGTGCCCGCATCGTCCTTGACGGCAGTGGCCGCCGCAATCTCACCGCCAGCACTGAAAGCGCCACCCTTCACCCCAAGCACCGCGATAGACGCCGTGGTTGCCACCGCAGGCGGGACGACAACAAGTTGCCCCTCGCCCGACCCTGCAACGTATCACCGGTCAAAAAAAAACTTACCAACGAGATAGTCGTCCACGCTAATATTTGTGCCGAAGTCGGCAACGCGCTTCCCCGGCGAAGGCGGTTCGCGGACCTTCGCAGCTCCGTCCAGGGCATACTTGGTTCCGCCGGCGCCGACCGCCTTCGTAGTCCCCCGCGCCCTCTTTGGCCTAGCTTCGGGGAGCCTGATGACCGCCCGGCGCTTCTGTGCAGCATCCTGGCGATCCTTGTTCATCACTGCCGACACAACAGCAGCAATATTCCGTCTGTAAGGAAACACTCTCAAGTCACGAACCATGCGAGACGTAAAGAAGTCTTCGCCAGCCGCGCGGGGGATAGGAACGTTCCTGGGCCATCGACCCCCGGTAACCTCCAGCATCCGCGCCAAAGACTCCCAGAGCTCGGGCGAAGACATCCTTCCCCCGGGGGCCGCGCATGTCCGCATCAACTCCATAGCAAAGCTATCGGAGACCCCCGGTTCTCCCACCGCAGTACCTAGCTTCCTCTTTTTAGTGGCCGGGGCGGCCTCCGGCGCGGGGTCGTCCTCAGTCACGACGACTGGTTTTTTCCCACGGCGGTCGACGACGTCCTCCCCGGGATAACCGCCATACGGCAAACAATTCAACTCGAAGACCCTATTCAGGCGGTCGTTGGATCCACGTATATCCCAACTCCACTGGGCCTCTGTCTTCGGCACATAGCGCCCAACAATTCTCACTGCCCCATCCTCCGCCTCACACACAACCGCGGCAGGATCCCGCCCTCGCACATCCAAAGCAAAAAGCGGACTTCGCACCTTCTGTCCACCCAGGGAGGGCATCTCGCGAGGGCATACTTCGCCCAGTGCCCATCCATGCGCCAAGGGCCACACCCCATACCCTATGAATTCCTCAACTAGATCGCGCCCACTACTCGTGCGGGCGGCAATCCGAAGGGCCCTCTCATTTTCATCATCCTCCGCCACCTCAAACGGCGGGTACGCCACATAATAATGAGAACACATAATGGCGGCAGGGAGCCTTGGGTGATCTTCGACTTCAGCCTCCAAAACATAAAACCAGTAGTCCCACCAGTTGCCCCACTTATTTCGGGCACAGGGGACCAACTCCACAACTTCCATCGAAGTCTTCCCTGACTTCGGCGTGAAAGTGCACGATCCAAATTGCGCAATCTTATGTCCAATTTTTCTCTTCTGCCAGTGCAGAAAGTATTGCTTGGTGAAGACCTCCACCGAAGGCTGACTGCCATACGACGTCGTTGCCCAGACATACTTCGCCAATGCCACCACGGTGTTCGGTGTCAGCTGATGAACCTGGACTTCGAACTTCTGCAGAACCTCCGACACAAAATGATGCGCAGGCAGGCGAAGGCCGGCGATGAAAAATGCCTCAAAAACAACCAATTCGCCCTCGGGCTCGGGGACCTCCTCTGCCCCCGGGACCCGACCAACCCTGCCGCCAAAATACCCCAACCGTTGCATATCTTGCACACGGGCCAACGACATCCGCGAAACACCGAATTCCACTATGTCACCCGGTCGTAATTCCGCCGCCGCCACAGTGCCCGAGAGATCTTCGGAAGACGCCTCAGCCATCGGTGTGGTCGCAGCAGATGAGGAGGAAGACGACATGGCTACGTACCGTCGACGACGGCGCGCGGTCTGCTTCACACGGGCCAGTTCTCCGACGAACAGGAGCAAGGAGGGCAAACGAGCAAGCGAGCAATTTGAAAAGGAGGCTAGGGTTTTCGTGGCGCGCATAAAGGTAAATTTCAATCCGCGCCACCCCCGCCCCCTTTATATACACAGGGCGCGACGCTTCGGGAAGCCCGCAATCCAACAGTGTAGCGTCAATCAACGGTCATGTCAAAAACCCCCGCGGAACCATTTCGAGTGAGGGCAGCGTCTCCACCATCTAGCGACGCCTTCGGCACCAGATGACTTAGTCGAACTGGTCCCTCGAAGGGCAAATGTTGGGGCGAAGGCGAAGACGCCACCCTTCGCTCGATGCCTTCGCCAGCCTCGCTGCACCAATGGAGACAAGATGACTTACAGACTTCACCCTTCGTCCCATGCGTCACAGGACGAAGGCCTATGACGAGGTCGTCCCATCTCGTGGTCTCGTCCATGGGGGAGGCCCGCTTGTGATCCGGCCCATTGTAACAGGCCCTGCGTGGCCGCCGCGCATTACAGGCCTAATTTGTAAAGGTTTCCTTATAATTACAGTCTGTAACCCTGCTTTATGGGAATATTCTGGGGATAATCTAGGCGCCTGAGGGCACATGCATCCTTAACTCAAGATGCTGGGCACTTAGGTACCTATAAATACCACCGCACAGTGCCCTTGAGAGGATAGATTAACAAGAGCTATTGCCATCTCGAGTTGAAACCTTGTTTACACTGCTTTTGCTCCCCCGTTGGATCAACTTGCCCAGGAGAGCAAGTTCCGACAGCAGCTCTAGCGCAAGGAGGAGGCCACACATGCTTCCATTGTGGGGAACATGACCACTGGGCGAAGCACTGCCCAAAGAAGGAAACTCAGCTGTTGCCAGCTTTCAACACCTCAGCAAGACAAGGAGTGCCACAGCAAGCACCAGGAGGTTGTGGTCTGGCCCACAACCGTGGAAAGCTGAACCACCTGGAGGCTGAAGCAATCCAAGCTGCCCAGGACATGGCAGTAGGTATGTTTCCAGTCAAATCCTATCCAACAAAAGTATTTTTTGATACTGGAGCCACGCATTCTTTTGTTTCTACATCATGGGTAGAAGCATATAACATCCCCGTAGAACCAATGATTCCACCTTTAAGAGTTAATTCAGTTTGGAGAAAAGTTCAGTGCGATAAGATGTGTTCGAATCTAAGGGTTGAAATAAGGGGGCATAGACTTCCCCGCTAACCTAGTAGTAATGGGTACTCAAGGGTTAGATGTCATCCTAGGGATGAATTGGCTACATAGAAACCAAGCCACTATCAGTTGTGACAAGAGGACAGTCAAGTTAGTGTCCCCATCCAGAAAGGAAGTAGTAACTTAGTTAACATGCCTAAACTAGAAGAAGGAGCCTGTCACTATTTGTCAGTAGATGGCAAGGAGGCCAACTTGATTGAGGATATTAGAATTGTGTCGGAATTCCCCGACGTGTTCCCTGAGGAGTTACCAGGCATGCCACCTGAAAGGAAAGTTGAATTTGCCAAAGAGCTTATACCTGGCACCGCCCCTATTTCCAAGAGAGCCTATCGAGTGTCTGGACTAGAATTGGTGGAACTCAAGAAGCAGATTGTTGAGTTGTTAGAGAAAGGCTACATCAGACCAAGTACCTCACCTTGGGTAGCCCCAGTGTTATTTATGGAGAAGAAGGATGGTACGAAGAGGATGTGCATTGATTACAGATCCTTGAATGAAGTCACTGTCAAGAATAAGTACCCCTGCCCCAAATTGAAGAACTATTCGATCAGTTGAGAGGAGCTAGTGTGTTCTCAAAGATAGATCTGAGGTCAGGTTACCATCAACTCAGGATTCGACTTTTGGATATACCGAAGATAGCGTTTATCACCAAGTCTGGACTATATGAGTTTATTGTCATGTCATTCGGTCTGATGAATGCGACAGCTTATTTCATGTACTTGATCAACAATGTGTTCATGGACTATCTCGACAAGTTCGTAGTGGTGTTCATTGATGATATCCTTATATATTCCCAGAATGAGCAAGAGCATGAAGAGCATTTGAGGAAAGTACTATAGAGGCTACAAGATTGTCAATTGTATGCCAAGCTGAGCAAGTGCGAGTTTTGGATCAATGAAGTTCTGTTCTTGGGTCATATTATAAATCGAGGGGGATTAGCTGTACACCCAAAGAAAGTAGCAGTGATTCTAGACTGGAAAGCACCAAAAGATGTCCGAGGAATCAAGAGTTTCATTGGAATGGCCGGTTACTAAAGGCGTTTCATTGAGGGTTTCTCCAAGATTGCCAGGCCAATGACAGCCTTACTGGCAAAGAAGGTTGAGTTCAAGTGGACCCCAACGTGCCGAGTCCTTTGAGATGTTGAAGAAGAAGTTGACAACAGCATCAGTATTGATTCTGCCAGATGTTCATAAGCCATTCTCAGTGTATTGTGATGCTTCATGCACCGGTCTGGGATGTGTGTTAATGCAGGAAGGGAAAATAGTGGTATACTCGTCCCGCCAGTTGAAGATTCATGAGAAGAATTACCCCACTCATGATCTAGAGTTAGCAGTAGTGGCTCATGCACTGAAGACCTGGAGACACTATTTGTATGGGTAGAAGTGTGATATCTAGACAGATCACAAGAGTCTCAAGTACATATTCACTCAGTCAGAGTTGAACATGAGGCAACGAAGATGGCTAGAGCTAATCAAGGACTATGAGTTGGAGATACATTATCACCTAGACAAAGCAAATGTGGTTGCAGATGCTTTGAGCAGAAAGAGTCAAGTCAATATGTTGGCCGCTCACCTGATGCTATATGAGCTAGCAAAGGAATTCGGTAGGCTGAGTCTTAGATTTCTGAATAACACTCAAGGAGTGACAGTGGAGCTGGAACCCACTCTAGAGCAAGATATCAGGAAGGGACCGAAAGACGATGAGAAGATCAACAAGATCCAGCAGCTGATCCTAGATGGGAAAGGCCCCGATTTCCATGAAGACGCAGAAGGAGTGGTGTGGTTTAAGGATATGTTGTGCGTTCTCGACATCAAATCGATCCAAGAACTGATTCTCAAGGAAGCTCATGAGACAGCGTATTCTATACACCCTGGTAGCGAGAAGATGTACCAAGACCTGAAGAAAAGATTCTAGTGGTACGGTATGAAAAGGGAGATAGCAGAGTTTGTTACAAGATGCGATAGTTGTCAGAGAATCAAGGCAGAACATCAGAGGCTTGCAGGTTTGTTGCAGCCATTGCAGATTCCTTAGTGGAAATGGGATGAGATTGGGATGTACTTTATAGTTCGTCTGCCCCACACTCGTGCTGGTTATGACTCCATCTGGGTAGTAGTGGACCGTTTAACAAAGGCAGCCCATTTGATACCAGTCAAGACCACCTATAACAGTGTAGTGTTGGCAGAACTATATATGTCTCGAATTGTAGGCTTGCATGGCGTTCCAAAGAAGAGAGTATCATCCAGAGGCACCCAGTTCACTTCTCATTTTTGGCAGCAGCTACATGAAGCTTTGAGCACACATTTCAAATTCAGTTCAACTTATCACCCATAGAAAGATGGTCAGACAGAGAGAACCAACCGGATTCTTGAAGACATGATGAGAGCTTGTGCATTGCAAGACAAATTAGGTTGGGACAAGAGGCTACCGTATGCAGAATTCTCCTACAACAACATCTATCAAGCCAGTATGAAGATGTCACCATTCCAAGTACTTTATGGGAGGAATTGTAGAACTCTGTTGCATTGGGACCAACCTGGCGAAAAGCAGGTGTTCGGTCCAGATATTCTTCTTGAGGCTGAAGAGAACATCAGAATGGTTCGAGAGAATCTAAAGACATCACAGTCCAGATAGCGAAGCAATGCTGACACCCGAAGAAGAGAATTGAGTTTTAAAGTGGGAGATTATGTCTACCTAAAGGTGTCACCCATCAGAGGAATCAAAAGGTTCGGAGTCAAAGGCAAGCTAGCACCTCGATACATCGAACCGTACCAGATTCAAGGAAGACATGGAGAAGTGGCATATCAACTCAGCTTACTAGAAAATTTGTCGACCGTGCATGATGTGTTCCATGTGTGTCAGCTGAGGAAGTGCTTGCGAGTACCTGAAGAACAGTTGCCAATAGAGGACCTTGAAGTTCGGCAAAATCTAACATACATTGAGAAGCCAACTCAGAGTCTAGAGACAGTAGACCGGGTCACTCGGAGAAGAACCATCAGGATGTGCAAAGTCAAATGGGGCCATCACTTAGAAGAAGAAGCAACCTAGGAAAGAGAAGATGATTTGAATGCCAAGTATCCTGAACTCTTTGCTAGCCAACCCTGAATCTCGAGGGCGAGATTCTTTTTAAGGGGGATAGGTTTGTAACACCCTGAATTTAGGGGTACAAAATTTCTTTCTAAATATCTACCAAATTCAGGTGTTACTCTTGTCTCTCTTTCTCTAGTCTCTCTCTCTTTTTCTTTTGGCTAGAATTAAGTTAATTAGGAGTGGGATTAATTATTTATTTTGTCAAAACAATGTGAGTCATGAAATGTTGCATAATGTTGAGCTTAAAATATTCTTTAAATTGATGCACATGTTTGAATTGGTTTGAATTTGAATATTGGTTTGAATTTGAATTGAAAACCCTATAGAAAATAAAAAGAAAAGCATTTATAAAATCCCTAGAAAAAGAAAAATCTAATTCAGCCCAGCCGGCCTAGCTCGGCCCAGCCAGGCCGCGCGCGCCCGCATCGCCGGACAAGTCGACCCCACCTACCAGCGACCGCCCGCGTCCGTGCACGCACACTCTCTCTCCCTTTCTCTCCCTCCCACTACCCAGTGGGCCAGACCTATCGGCGCCGAACCATCCGCGTTCGTGGCCGCTCTTGATCGCTGCTCGATGGGACCTTCCTGTCAGTGTTGACTACCTGTTTGCCGCTCACCCTCGCTGGTCCGGGGACCCCACCTGTCAGCCACTCCCCTCTTCCCTAATATCCTGCCCGCACTCTCTGTCGTGGACGCGCCCATGACCACGTGTTTTCTGACCACCCGACCATGGCCTCCACGCCCGAGCCCTTTTCTGCAGCCCACGCCCACTCACTCACTCCCCTTGCTCAATTGCACCCTCAGCCAAGCACCCTCGCCCTCTCTCTCGCTCTACGTGTGCACCCGTGGAACTCCGCCGAAGGTTTGCACTGTTCTGTGGCCGTCGTCGAGCGTCCGTCGTGTCCGTTGCCTCGGTGAGCTTCACCCCTTCATCGGCAACGCGGGACACCTCCCAGTTTGCCCCCAACCTCTCTAATTCGCCCGGTCCACGCTCACCAGCGTTCTCCCCATGCAGTCGAAGCCCGCCACTGTTGATTCGAGCCATCCCTACGTCCTCGCTGTTGCCCCGGTGCTCCAGAGTTTCCTCTTGAGGTGAGAAACCTCTTCGTGCCCCTATTTCTCCTTTTGTTGCCCTTGTTTTCACGTGATTGCTCGTCGGAGAAAATCCGTGCTGCCGTTGGGCCACTCCGCTGCGTTCTACACCCTCTGGTGCCCCCCGGTGTTGTGCCCACGATTGAGTCCACCGTGTCGCCCTATGTGCGCCCGAGTCCTTCCCCAACCCCCTAGAGCCTTGTCGTGGCTGTGCCCTCGCCTCCGGCGGGACCTTGCAACGGAGACGAGCGGCGCCGCCGCACTTAAGACTGGCCGCCCTGACCTTGCTGGCCGTTGGATCCCAGACGTCCATCCGAGATCTGGCGATCTAAGTTTAATTAGGACCGATCTAATCTGAGCCGCCCGTTGTAGATCTAGCCGCCTAGATCTCCCCCCACCCGCGCCCTACCGCTGGGCCCGGTCCGTCAGTCCAACCTCAGGTCACTGACGCCCCGAGCCCACCTGTCAGCGCTCGCCGTGCGTTCGTGCGCACGCGCTCGTCTACGGGATCTGATCTCGGCCGTTGATTTGAGATCTGACAGCTGAGATGGCCCGATACCCCTTCGCATGTAATTTTGTTAAAGAAACCCTCATTTTTGTAGTAATCAACCCGCTGTCCTTGGGTTTTGCACGCAGGCCCCTGGATTCTTATAAACAGACCCTTGACCTTTTTAATAATTACATCTTTGGACCTAATTTTGTATTTCAAACTTCAAAACTTGTTTATTTCATATCTTTTTCATATGAAATCCAAATTTAGTGATTCAAATTGCAAAATGTTCATAGATTTATTCTCTGTTCAAATAAATTAGGATCATTCACTATCTGTGCATTCTAATTTTATGCCTAGGCTATAGGTTAGTTTATGTGATAATTTATTTGCTTAATAAGATAAATAAAAAGGAAAACCCTAGTGTTAAATGGATATTTAATCTTGTGAGATTAATAATATGTAGTATATGAATTTATCCCTGGTTTAACTTTTATGTATCATTAAAATGAGTAGAATCAGATTATGTAATCATAGAGATAGACAACACTTAGAGAATAACAAATTACTAAAAGTGATTAGTCACCCTATGCCCTAATGTCCCTTTTGAGTTTATACTTCTCCTTTTGAGATGTGTTCCATTGTTTGTACATTATTGGTGTGCTGTTCATTTGCCATTTTCTAAATGTATTGAATATATGATCGCTTTATTTAGATGACGAGCAGCCCATGGTTCCTGAGCGTGTTCCCAAAGATCTTTCTGAGCAACAACCTCGTGAAGCCAAGTGTCCTATGACCTATTATGTCCTACATTCTTATTATTCACCATCCCGCATTACATTATTGAAACCTAAGGATTGACTAGTCTGTATTTACCTTATCCTTGTTTACCTTTTGGGTTATTATGGTTAGCTTCATGCTATTGCTTTACTTTAATCAATGAACATGATGTGAATATTTATGATACGATGATGTTATCCTGATTATGATCTTATGATACTTTAGGGGACTCAGACCATTTTCCTGAGTACCTCTCCGTAAGGACCTGTTCATGGAGTGACCACCCAGGATAACAGTGCAACCATGATGGTGGAATGGGATGCCCTTAGCTGATTAATTAGAGGAACCAAAGGTGTAGTTGGATTCACCGTAGGGCCGTCAATGGGGTCCAGGCATAGTACTTGCTCTGCTGAGGCTGGTTGTAGAGGTTCTTGGTTTGGTTTTGTTAGTCACCCTTCCTTTGGGAAGAGGTACTATGTTTATTAAACTAGAGAAACCTAACAGGCGTCTATGACCTCTGGGAAATCTTTGTAAAGGCTATGTAGTGAGACCCTGCTAGGTCACCTTGGTAGTGATCAATGGAGAGTCATGATCTCCGGGCAGAACGGGAATCACGACTTGTGGGTAAAGTGTGCGATCGTTGTAGAGTGTTAGAAACTGGTATATCAGCCATGCTCATGGTTAAGAGTGGCCTTGGAATCCTCTTTGATTAGAAGAACTTTGGATACTCTTGTGATAATGTTTAATGATGATGGTTATAATTATGATCTCTAGTATTTTCTCTTGGAGGGAGTACATTTGGGTAATAACTAGGTTTATTACTAAAACATGGCTCTACTAATATTAATAAATACTTGACCAACTAAAAGCAGCTGCTTAACCTTAACTCCACATACAGCTAGTCCACTTTAGCTAAATGGGACATTTGCTGAGTATGTTGATGTGTACTCACCCTTGCTTTAGAAACTACCCCACGCCAGGTTGTCCCCACTGTATTCAGGGCTCAGGAGGAGATTCTGGCAACATGGAGGATTTTGAGGAGTTCCAGGACTACAATGAGTTTTTGTTATGTTAGTGGCAAACCCCTAGTCAGCTACTTGTGAAGGCCTTATCTTCTACGTTTCGTATCTGCACTTTGATTATGTTAAATGACTATGTTATAGACTCTGTGGATGTCTTGGACATCTGGATGTAATAAAGTACCTTTCCGCTATTTACTTTGAGCAATGTGTGATGATGTCCAATTATGTAATCGATGTGTACGTGAGTTTCTAATCCTGGCATGTACATGGTTCACATCTGGTTTGCCTTCCAAAACCGGGTGTGACAGTTATTTGTTTTAGGCTTCCACTTAATACTCTTGTTTTCCTTTCCCTAGTGTAGCTGAGATCCACAGATATTCTGAACTTGCGTCTGTGTCTGTAATCTTCACTGCTCTATTCAAAGGAAGGGTGGCTGGATCCATCCATAGGGCTAGTTTGACTCGTTTTCTCAGTTTTGTCTCCGCTGAAATTTTGAGTCGATTTTGTTCTTGCGTTCTCCATTTCCCTCTTTTTGGATTTGTGAAGAACCTTTGCGTTCCTGAGTTGGGGATTGTTTTGGGGTTTCTTACTAGGTGTTAGACCACTAAAAACCTCTGGTTTGCACAGTTTTTGGTTATGGATTGATCTGAACTCGTTTTGATCAAAAAGGCAAAACCCCAACAAAACCCCAATTCTGTCTGTATTTTCAGATTTGCGATTGATTTATAAATCCGATGGAGTTAAAAATTTATGGAGACCTTGGAAACACATTTCTCAAGGTTTTTTAAAATTTCAGCTCAATCGGAGTCCATTTTGTTCAGTTTCACATTCGAGAACTGAATTTAGAGCTGCTGAAATCAGCACTAGGTAGCGACACGGTTTTAGGCCGATTTAGACTTTTCGGTGTTCTATTTGCGATCTGTTCATTTTGCTAGTATCGTGTGAGTCTTAGAAACATTTTGAAATCATGAGATCACTGTTTTGTTCATGTGCTTTTGGTTTGAACACTTTCTTCATCTCAATTGAAGTGAGGTGCTCAATTTCTTTTAGCAGCAAAAATTTGATTGGCTCCCATTCACCTCTCTGGTTGCCTCATGGGTCCTTCAAAATTATTATCTTCTTCAAATACTTTGGTTTGTATTGAAGTTGATGTTCTATGTAACCTGAATAATTTAGAAGAGAAACTTTCTTTTAGTATTGATTTGCCATGGATATCTAAACATACTATTGGTCACTTGTTCTCAATTGCTATACGTAGTTGAAAACAAGGCAACACAATGTTAAAAAGATAATCAACCTTCGTCCTCAAATAGTTATCCCTTCGGCATAACTCTTTCAAAGATGAAGGTGGGGATTTTATTCAAATAAAATTATATAGCAATATGTAAATAAATACATAGGGAATGTAAATAAGTTATACATGATAATTCATCTCAGATATTTCAATATCTCATTTCTCCCCTTTCATATAATAAATTTACAATCGTACCTTCGGTTCCACAAAGTGAGTTAGAACAAGGGTGCTTTAGGGAAGAGATTACACAATACAATTATCCAACCCACCAAAAGGTACTTTATGCAGGGCACTGTTCATCTATTTATAGTGAATCGTATAGCTACGTACGAAATTATAAATATGCCCATAAGACTTGTACATATGATTTACAAAACAAAGCGAGGGAAATATTGACTTATGCCTATAATTTCTTGGACATGTAGTTGTGAACACCTTCTCCCATCACTGTTCACCTTTGTTTCCATATGCTGTTGTGACGAAGCTTAACATCTTCGTCTTTGTCCTCATCCTGCTCCGAAGGTATTCAATACTGAAGCTCCTGCAACACTTAAAAACATGTTGAAAACCAATAGTTAAGTGTGTTTTTGAGGACCTTCAAAAGACAAAGGTCCCCAACACATACTGTTGGGGACTTGTTCTCAAATGCTAAGGGTTAAGAACAAGGCAACATAAAAAGTGTTAAATGTTAAAGTCCTTCGTCCTTCGAAACATTATGCCCCTTCGGGAAATAATGAGTTTCGGACGAAGGTCTTAAGGGACATACCTTCGTAACTACAACGAGTAATGACGAAGGACTCATATAAAGCACGAAATATAATATAAACAACATAAAATCATTTCTATTTTATTAACATGGAAAAATAGAAATGATTTCAAATTACAAATGTACCTTCAGTCCTGAAAGAAGGTATAGAATACAAGCGTGACGCAAAAGCAGAATGCCAAGTCAGCGTGAACAGTACGGGAGTACTGTTCATCTATTTATAGACGCGGGACGCAGCCCACGTAAAATTACATTCATGTCCATTACATTTGTTAACAGTTTATGGAAATCTGTCGAGGCCCCCGAAGTCTTTTCATCTTTAAGTCGGTTCTCCCGTATGCCATCGCGCCGAAGCTTCCCTGCGCACAGCTTCGGCTGCCCTCGACCTTCGTCTGGTTCAGGCTTCGTCCTGGTCGTGCTCCATATCCATAATTCTGAATCCGAAAATACCTGTTCATATAATCCGCTTGGAAAACGTTGTCAAATCATGTTTTTGAGGACCTTCGGAGGACGAAGGCCCCCAACACATACATATCATTTTATTGGAAGATATAATTGGAAAGGAGAATATATGGTACATTGAGTATATATTTATTCAAATATGAATTCCCCTTTTGTAATGAAACAATATGATCAACTAGACGGCTGTGTTAGAGCTATCCATATGATGTCTAGTTCCACTTGTCCCTCTTTGTATGTTTTGCAACAATAACGTCAACTTTAAGAAGGGAAGTAAGGTTCGACGATGTCAAGACTTACAACAATACCTTATGCAGGTACCAACAACTTTGTGTTAAGGATGACTCAAAATTAAGAAGAGGAGAATGATGAGTACATGGACGTCAACTAAGGTCCAATCAATGATAGAGTCCTAAGCTCAAGGGGAGTTGAAGTCTAGATTCGGTTTGGACTTCAGGAGTGGGCCTCATGAAAACGGATGTCTAGGTCACATCTTGACTCTATTTTGGACGTTCTAGATAACATTGGAAAGCTAAGGAGATAGGCATTCCAACCCATCTAGTCCCACATCAAAATACAAACTCTATTTAGGTTGGACTTTATATGAATGGAAAGCTAAGGAGATAAGCCTTCTAACCCTACCAATCCTGACCTAAAATTCTTTAGGAGTCAACAGAAATCGTTGAAACAAGTCAGTGGTCAGATTTTGTTTTGGTTCTGCGACACCATCTGTTGGAGTGTTGGCTCATGTATTGTGTTGGAGCCTATTAGGTGTGCGTCCAGGGGTCTTGCACGCCCCTAACATGTAATTAATCAGCAACCCCTGCTACCATTAGGGTTGGATTTTGCTTAGATACATTTTGTCATCGAACAATCGTAGCAGTGGTTTAGTGATTTGCGAGGATCCGTTTGATTAGATCCTTGGATCATCAATGTCGAGATCTCCACCCAATCAAGTTACCCTACCTTCGGGTAGATCACGCCTTGCCCTTTATCAGCCATCTCCCTAGGTTAGTGGGACCCTGACACGAGTAGTGGCATTGTATTAGTAACTTTAGGTAGGATAGGTAGTTGTATATGCAAGTTTGTCTATGGTACAAATTTTAGGGTAAACTTAAATAGGATAAAAAAACAATTACTGGTAGTGAACTCCAAATTGCTTAACTATTCAATTTTATCGATATTAACTAACCTAAGTTAAATATTTCTAATCTATAGATAGGTGCACGAAAATAAATTATATGAGACAATAGATTTATATTAGATTAGACTTAACTAGATTAGATTGGATTAGATGAGATTAGATCAGATTAGTTGGATCCGATTATGGTTGTTCCTTTAGGGTCGGGTAAGCAAAGTTGTTAGGATAAGATGAATCTTTTTAGGATAGGATAGAATCTTTAAAATAAGATGGATCTATTAAGATAAGATGTAAATTTTAATGGGGGTAATCTAGGTTGATTAGTTGTCTTGTAAACATATTTTTATGCCTAATTACATATGCAGATGCAATTGCGGATATTACTCCACAACTCATCACACTCAATCAAAGAACGAAATCAAACAGGTATGATAAGGACAAGCATTCAAACACATAGATACCTATAAAAATAGTTTTTTCCTAGGATTAGGTGTCCTATTCCAAAGGGTCACTTTAGTTATAGGATGCCAAGGTGCAAAATCCTCTTTTTCTTTAGAAAAGAAAAGATAAGAATAATCAAAATAAAGAAGCAATAGATGAGAAGGGATTAAGGAAACTTTAGAAAGAATCAGAGTAGCAAAGGTAAGAAGGTAAGGGTTTGATCAGGTCTATCAAGGTTTCGTTCTACAATCAACATACCTCTGATACCACTTCTGTCACAACCAAAATTAAGGACAAATCTGGGTGCATCTCATATGTGAGCCACATCAAGCTCGACACATACAATGACTTAGTGTATAGAGACAAATGTTATAATATTTATTACATAACGAGAATGTCTTACAAAATAACTGATAATAAATTAAACCAAACTAAGATAGCTATCTCCACGACACCATAGCTGATAGGGAGACGATTACCTAGACCTCTCTGAATTCATCTTCATAATAGTCCTTCTCCTGCAGTACTTGTTCTTGACATAGGGAGTGATTATAGCAAGGGTGAGCTCTCATACAATCATCGCTCAACAAGTGTGGGAAAAAGTGTGTATGAGATCACTTACGGTTGGGGCTTAAGAAGTATAGTGTAAGGCTTACCAAGGAAAATGGCTGAGGCTAAGCATTGCTTATAATTAAGTTGGTCAAAATTTTATTAGCAATTACTAAGTACAAGTAGGTACCATCCCAATTAAATAACTGGTCATAAATAAAATTCTCCCACAATGCAAATGCATGTCAAGTTAAGTTTAGTTCCACAAGTTACTCATGTGACAGTCTGAGTCGCTCATGACCATGAGCATGGCTGATATACCAGTTTTGGTGCAAAATCCAGGTACTTCTCCAAATTGATACCTTCTATTCGCAGCAAAACATACATATAGACAAACAATACTTAAAAATAACATTACACCAAACATGAATACATAGAGCATAATACTATTCTACGCGTCGCTACGAGATCGTAGGTTCGAGAATCACTAAAATCGGAGTTACGATTGAAAAGATATAGTTCTTGGAAGCTTTATGTGATTGGACAAAAAAGCTATGCTCTATGTTGATTAATATAAATCATGTGAGAAAAATAAACAAATAACTAATTTAACTTTAATACTAATTAGAGCTTGATTAAAAGTAACATTTTAGTCAAATTATAGATGGATCAAATATATCATATTAACTTTGACTAGAAAAGTAAATTTGATAAACCAGACAAATATTTAGTTTTCTTTGGAGACACTAAAACAAATGTTGCTAATGCGTAGGTAATTTTAATATGAAGCTAACACAATTTGAACGGATCAAAACTAAGTTAAAATGTGCAATATATGGATTATACATTTTTATGCATTTTTATATTAAATTTATGCCTAAAATGAACTCCAGGGTTTTATTTGCAAACTTCCAGGGACCTTGGTGTAAGGGTCCTCTACAGCTGAGAATGGTGGGTTGGTTTCATGGAATCTAAGGGCTCTTTAGCAAAAATCACTCGGCCGAAGGGCTATGGTGGTGTCACAGCCGGTTTTGGAGGCAAAACCGAATGCATCGCATATGTGTGCCAGGATCCATTTTCCACACATATGGTGACGTCACAAGTGTAATATATCAAAAGATAATGCATAGAGGGTGTTGATGCGATCTTCTCTAGCCCCACGTGGAATAGTGCTGGTCTGGCTTTCTCCACAAAGACATAGAGAAAGATGCCTATACTTCGTGTCATGCAGTTGCTGCCAGTAAGTGTGGCTGACAGACCACAGAGCTCGCCTAGCAGCATTGCTGACCAAAGCTGCATAGGTGGATAGTGGTGTTAGAGACTCATGAGCTGATAAAGTCCTGAAACCTCTATCCCCTGCATCCATCACCCTGATATGAATGCGAGTGATGTAGTAGCAAGCCCGAGGGGCTTAAAGACTCGCCTTGTCTCATACAAGGATCAGACGTAGGTTCCTAACACATGTAGAACATCCCGCAGCAGGTTAGAGAAGTGCCCCGTCTCGAACATTGAAGTATAATGTTCAGTGATAGGCCATATCACCACGAAGTTGTCCTCCTGTTCTTCATTGGCTTCCTCGTTGTTGTTATCTTCCTCTTCTTCATCATCCTCATCATCTTCATCATCGTCACTAGAATCATCTGGATCGTCGCCTCCAGGGCAAGGGCTTGGACTGCTGGTGCTGGCGGTGCTGAAGACGACGCTCTAGCTGCAAAGGCTAGTGATTCTACCAACAGGGTGGGAGTCGGCAGAAACTCCTCTGAGCTGTCCTCCAGAACAACTCCGTTCTCCACACAAAGGTGATGGAGATGCACAGGGACTTCCTCGACTACCACTAGGTAGACGGGAGCCTGCCATGGTGGAGGGATGTAGTTGGTGTTCACTAAAGTAGTTTGGATTGTACGCACCATCTACAAGAGAAAATGTCAACTTAGTTCAATTTTAAAGAGGTAAGATTAAAATAAATTTGTGAGAGCAAAATAAGCATATTTTGAACAAACTAGGCTTTCCATTTCTAACTAGTCTAACAACCTAGAGTTAGCATAGCTCTGATACCACTTCTGTCACAGCTGGTTTTGGGGGCAAAACCAAATGCATAGCATATGTGTGCCAGGATCCATTTTTCACACATATGTTGATGTTACAAGTGTAATATATCAAAAGACAATGCAATAAAGACGTAAAGAGAGTAGAGTAACTTCATTACATCATCCAGACAATAGTATCATGAAAAGTATCATTACAAAGTACATCAAAATGGACACTCTTCCACAGGAAGGTGACTGGCACATCGTTAGACTTAGTATTTGTCGACATCATCTGTAAAGTCTTCTTCATCACCCTCTGATCAAAATATTAGCAAGGGTTGAGCTCACTTATGGTTGGGGCTCAGCAAGTGGGACGAATAATGCAAAGTTAACAAGGTAGATGATGGATAAGTGGTAAGCATTTTAGTTGGTCAATATTATATTAACAACGCCTGACTTACTAGTTGTAAGTGTATCCCAAAATTCCTAATCAAACATAAGTACATGACTATATCTCAAAACACTTAAGTGAAACCACTTAAGCAAACCATTTATAAATCATCGGATCATGATTTGTTTTCCGTCTTTAAGTTCAATTATCATGTGAGGGTCTAGGTTGCTCTTAACCGTGAGCACGACTGACGTATCAGTTTTACACTCTGCAGAGGTCGTACAACTTTAACCACTGAAAGGGAAATGTGCCCTTGGGCCATTTCTAAGTATTTTGGTGATTGAGTGCCAACACAAGTGCTTTTGTGTTAATCTATGCAATGTGGTGGACAAAGTGCAAATCAAGTCAAAAGGTATGTTTCTAGACTTAGTACATTGTTTTATGGACTAATGTATTGTGTCTAAGTGCTGGAAACAGGAAAAAACTGAATTGGAAATGAGATGACTATGTTCAGCCGAAGTCAGCTCAGTCTGGGTGCACCAGACTGTCCGGTGGTGCACCGGACAGTGTCCGGTGCGCCAGGCTGGCTCTCGCGAATAGGCTGTTCTCGGGACTTCAACGGTGGTGTACGGCTATAATTCACCAGACTGTCCGGTGGTGCACCGGACTGTCCGGTGAGCCTTTCACAGGCGAACTCGTCGCTCTCGGGAAACCATCAACGGCGTACGGCTAAAATTCACCGGTCTGTCCGGTGGTGCACCGGACTGTCCGGTGAGTCAACGGTCAGCCGGGGCAACGGTTGACCGAGGATTCCGCGTGTGATGCGTGGCTGAGCCAACGGTCACATTGGTGCACCGGACTGTCCGGTGTGCACCGGACAGTGTTCGGTGTGCCAACGGCTCTCAGACTCCAATGGTCGGCTTCGCCAAATAAGGAAAGCAATCTGCACCGGACAGTGAACAGTGGATGTCCGGTGGTGCACTGGACTGTCCGGTGCGCCAGTCGACAGAAGGCAAGATCTGCCTTCTAGGAATGTTCTCAACGGCTCCTAGCTGCCTTGGGGCTATAAAAGGGACCCCTAGGCGCATGAAGGAGTACACCAAGCATACTTGCAACATTCCTAAGCACCAAGACATCGATTCCGCGCATTTGTTTCTTTGTGATAGCATATAGAGCTCTAGTGGAGTTGTGAACTCATTGGGTTATGTTGCGAGCTCTTGTTGCGACTTGTGTGCGTGTTGACACTCTGATTTTTGTGTCTTGTGTGCGTTGCTAATCCCTCCCTTGCTCCGTGTTTCTTTGTGAACTTCAAGTGTAAGGGCGAGAGGCTCCAAGTTGTGGAGATTCCTCGCAAACGGGATTAAGAGAAGCAAGCAAAACACCGTGGTATTCAAGTGGGTCTTTGGACCGCTTGAGAGGGGTTGATTGCAACCCTCGTCCGTTGGGACGCCACAACGTGGAGTAGGCAAGCGTTGGTCTTGGCCGAACCACGGGATAACCACCGTGCCATCTCTGTGATTGATATCTTGTGTTTATTGTGTTTTGACTCCTCTCTAGCCACTTGGCGACTATTGTGCTAACACTTAACCAAGTTTTTGTGGCTTAAGTTTCAAGTTTTACAGGATCACCTATTCACCCCCCCTCTAGGTGCTCTCAATTGGTATCAGAGCCGTTCTCTTCACAAAGGGACTAACCGCCCGAAGAGATGGATCCTAAGGGGAAGGGTATCGTGATCAACGATAAAGAAAAGGAATCCTTCGTCAACGATCCAAAGGATGACAAGCCTACCGACTCCGGCTCAGGCCATAGACGGAAAGATGGGAAGAAGAAGAAGACAAGGCGCATCAAGGAAATTGTCTACTACGACGACAGCGATGAGTCTACTTCTTCCCAAAAGGACGACGACCACAATGACTATGAGAGAAGAAAACCGGTTAATTCGAACTTCTCTTTTGACTACTCTTGTATTCCGCAAAGTACAAATACTCATTTGCTCTCCATTCCACTTGGCAAACCTCCTCACTTTGATGGAGAGGACTACGGATTTTGGAGCCACAAAATGCGTAGTCACCTATTCTCTCTCCATCCGAGCATATGGGAGATTGTGGAAAGTGGAATGAAGTTTGATAGCTCGGATAGTCCTATTTTTTATTAATGAACAGATTCATAGAAATGCACAAGCTACTACTGTGTTGTTAGCCTCCTTGTGCAGGGACGAGTACCATAAGGTGAGCGGCTTGGACAATGCCAAGCAAATCTGGGACACCCTCAAGATCTCTCATGAGGGGAATGACGTCACCTTGCTCACCAAGATGGAGTTGGTAGAAGGCGAGCTCGGAAGATTTGCAATGATAAGGGGCGAGGAGCCAACTCAAACTTACAACCGGCTCAAGACCCTTATCAACAAAATAAGGAGCTACGGAAGCACGCGATGGACGGACCACGACGTCGTCCGCCTAATGCTAAGGTCCTTTACCGTTCTTGATCCTCATTTGGTGAATAATATTCGTGAGAATCCCAGGTACACCAAAATGTCGCCCGAAGAAGTCCTTGGAAAATTTGTAAGCGGGCGAATGATGATCAAGGAGGCGAGGTATGTGGACGACGCACTGAATGGTCCACTCAATGAGCCTCAACCCATTGCTCTCAAGGCAACGAGAAGCAAGGAGGCGTTACCTAGCAAGGTGGCGCAAGTTGAGGCGGCAGGACTAAATGATGAAGAGATGTCCCTCATCATCAAGCGCTTCAAGTCGGCGCTTAAGGGTCGCAAGGGACAGCCAAGCAAGACCAAGACAAAGGGGAAGCGCTCATGCTTCAAATGTGGTAAGCTTGGTCATTTTATTGCTAACTGTCCTGATAATGATAGTGACCAGGAGAAGGGAAACAAGAGGGAGAAGAAGAAGAATTACAAGAAGGCCAAGGGCGAGGCACATATCGGAAAAGGAGTGGGATTCGGATTGCTCCTCCTCCAACTCCGACAATGAAGGACTCGCTGCCACTGCCTTCAACAAATCATCCCTCTTCCCCAACGAGCATCACACATGCCTCATGGCGAAGGAGAAGAAGGTATGTACTCGGGATATCACCTATGCCTCCTCAAGTGATGATGATTCTAGCGAAGAGGAAATAGATTACTCTAACTTGTTCAAGGGATTGGATAGAAATAAAATTGATAAAATCAATGAATTGATCGATGCCTTGAATGAAAAGGATAGGCTTTTAGAAAAGCAAGAGGATTTGTTGTATGAAGAACATGATAAATTTGTAGAGGCACAAAAATCCTATGCTTTAGAAGTTAAAAGAAATGAAATGCTTTCTTTTGAACTATCTACTTGTCATGAAACCATTTCTACTTTAAAAAGTGTTAACAATGATTTAAATGCTAAATTAGAAGTAGCAAATAAATCTAATTCTTGTGTAGAACATGTTATGATTTGCACTAGGTGTAAAGATTTTGATATTGATGCTTGTAGTGAACACCTAGTTTCAATTTCCAAATTAAAAGATGAATTGGCTAGTCTTAATGCCCAACTTAAGACTAGCAAAAGTGATTTCGATAAGCTAAAACTTGCAAGGGATGCCTACACGATTGGTAGACACCCCTCAATTAAGGATGGAATTGGCTTCAAGAGGGAAGCCAAGAACTTAACAAGCCATAAGGCTCCCATCTCCGCCAAGGAGAAAGGGAAGGCCCCTATGGCTAGTAGTGTGCAAAAGAACCATGCTTTTATGTACCATGATAGGAGACAATCTAGAAATGCTCACCATGCTTATGATGCTTTTGATTCTCGTGCCATGGTTGCTTCTAGTTCTTCCTATATGCATAGTAGAAATTTTGCTAGGAAGAATGTTGTTCATAATATGACTAGAAAGAATATTGTTCATGCTACTAGGAAAGTTAATGAACCATCTACAATATATCATGCTTGCAATGCTTCTTTTGCCATTTATAGAAAGAATAAGAAAGTGATTGCTAGGAAGTTAGGGGCAAGATGCAAAGGTGACAAAACTTGCATTTGGGTCCCTAAGACTATTGTGACTAACCTTGTAGGACCCAACAAGAGTTGGGTACCTAAGACCCAAGCCTGAATTTGCCTTGCAGGTTTATGCATCCGGGGGCTCAAGCTGGATTATCGACAGCGGATGCACAAACCACATGACGGGAGAGAAGAGGATGTTCTCTTCCTACGTCAAGAACAAGGATCCCCAAGATTCAATAATATTCGGTGATGGGAACCAAGGCAAGGTAAAAGGGTTAGGTAAAATTGCCATTTCGTTCGAGCACTCTATATCCAATGTGTTTTTAGTTGAGTCTCTTGGATATAACTTGTTATCTGTCAGTCAATTATGCAATATGGGATATAATTGTCTATTCACAAATGTAGATGTGTCTGTCTTTAGAAGGTGTGATAGTTCACTAGCTTTTAAGGGTGTACTAGATGGCAAACTTTATTTGGTTGATTTTGCAGAAGAAGAAGCCGGTCTAGATGCATGCTTAATGGCTAAGACTTGCATGGGCTGGTTGTGGCATCGCCGCTTAGCACATGTGGGGATGAAGAACCTCCACAAGCTTCTAAAGGGAGAACACGTGATAGGTCTAACTAATGTACATTTCAAAAAAGATAGACCTTGTGCAGCTTGTCAAGCAGGGAAACAGGTGGGAGGCTCTCATCACACCAAAAATGTGATGACAACATCAAGACCTTTGGAGATGCTTCATATGGACCTCTTCGGACCCGTCGCCTATCTTAGTATAGGAGGAAGTAAGTATGGTCTTGTTATAGTTGATGATTTTTCCCGCTTCACTTGGGTATTCTTTTTGCAGGATAAATCTGAAACCCAAGGGACCCTCACGCGCTTCCTAAGGAGAGCTCAAAATGAGTTTGAGCTCAAGGTGAAGAAGATAAGGAGCGACAACGGGTCCGAGTTCAAGAACCTTCAAAGTGGAGGAGTTCCTTGAGGAGGAAGGGATCAAGCACGAGTTCTCCGCTCCCTACACACCACAGCAAAATGGTGTGGTAGAGAGGAAAAACAGGACGCTCATCGATATGGCGAGGACTATGCTTGGAGAATTCAAGACCCCCGAGCGTTTTTGGTCGGAAGCCGTGAACACGGCGTGCCACACCATCAACAGGGTATATCTTCACCGACTCCTCAAGAAGACTTCATATGAGCTGCTGACTGGTAACAAACCCAATGTGTCTTATTTTCGTGTATTTGGGAGCAAGTGTTATATTCTTGTGAAGAAAGGTAAAACCTCTAAATTTGCTCCCAAAGCTGTAGAAGGGTTTTTATTAGGTTATGATTCAAAAACAAAGGCATATAGGGTCTTCAACAAATCATCGGGTTTGGTTGAAGTCTCTAGCAATGTTGTATTTGATGAGACTAATGGCTCTCCAAGAGAGCAAGTTGTTGATCTTGATGATGTAGACGAAGAAGACATTCCAACGGCCGCAATGCGCACCATGGCGATTGGAGATGTGAGGCCACTGGAACAAAAGGAGCAAAATCAACCTTCTTCCTCAACAATGGTGCATCCTCCAATCCAAGATGACGAACAGGTACCTCAAATGGAGGCGTGTGATCAAGGGGGAGCACAGGATGTCCAAGTTGAAGAGGAAGAAGCACCTCAGGCACCTCCAACCCAAGTTCAAGCAACGATTCAAAGGGATCATCCCGTCGACCAAATATTGGGTGATATTAGCAAGGGAGTAACTACTCGTTCAAGATTAGTTAATTTTTGTGAGCATTACTCCTTTGTCTCTTCTATTGAGCCTTTCAGGGTAGAAGAGGCCTTGCTAGATCCGGACTGGGTGTTGGCCATGCAGGAGGAACTCAACAACTTCAAGCGCAATGAAGTTTGGACACTGGTGCCTCGTCCCAAGCAAAATGTTGTGGGAACCAAGTGGGTGTTCCGCAACAAACAGGACGAGCACGGGGTGGTGACGAGGAACAAGGCTCGACTTGTGGCAAAAGGTTATGCCCAAGTCGCAGGTTTGGACTTTGAGGAGACGTTCGCTCCTGTGGCTAGGCTAGAATCAATTCGTATTTTGCTAGCATATGCCGCTCATCATTCTTTCAGGTTGTACCAAATGGATGTGAAGAGCGCTTTCCTCAACGGGCCGATCAAAGAGGAGGTGTACGTGGAGCAACCCCCTGGCTTCGAGGATGAACGGTACCCCAACCACGTGTGTAAGCTCTCTAAGGCGCTCTATGGACTTAAGCAAGCCCCAAGAGCATGGTATGAATGCCTTAGAGACTTTTTAATTGCTAATGCTTTCAAGGTTGGGAAAGCCGATCCAACTCTTTTTACTAAGACTTGCGATGGTGATCTTTTTGTGTGCCAAATTTATGTCGATGACATAATATTTGGTTCTACTAACCAAAAGTCATGTGAAGAGTTTAGCAGGGGTATGACGCAGAAATTCGAGATGTCAATGATGGGCGAGTTGAACTACTTCCTTGGGTTCCAAGTGAAGCAACTTAAGGACGGCACTTTCATCTCCCAAACGAAGTACACGCAAGACTTGCTAAAGCGGTTTGGGATGAAGGACGCCAAGCCCGCAAAGACGCGATGGGAACTGACGGACACACCGACCTCAACAAAGGAGGTAAGTCCGTTGATCAAAAAGCATATCGGTCCATGATAGGTTCTTTGCTTTATTTATGTGCTAGTAGACCGGATATTATGTTTAGCGTATGCATGTGTGCTAGATTTCAATCCGATCCTAAGGATTGTCACTTAGTGGCTGTGAAGCGAATTCTTCGATATTTAGTCGCTAAGCCTTGCTTCGGGATCTGGTATCCAAAGGGGTCCAACTTTAACTTGATTGGATATTCAGATTCCGACTATGCTGGATGTAAGGTCGATAGGAAGAGTACATCGGGGACGTGCCAATTCTTAGGAAGGTCCCTGGTGTCGTGGAACTCTAAGAAACAAACCTCCGTTGCCCTATCCACCACTAAGGCCGAGTACGTTGCCGCAGGACAGTGTTGCGCGCAACTACTTTGGATGAGGCAAACACTCCGGGACTTTGGCTACAATCTGAGCAAAGTCCCACTCCTATGTGACAATGAGAGTGCTATCCGAATAGCGGAAAATCCTGTTGAGCACAGCCGCACAAAGCACATTGACATCCGGCATCACTTTTTGAGAGACCACCAGCAAAAGGGAGATATCGAAGTGTTTCATGTTAGCACCGAGAACCAGCTAACCGGTATCTTCACTAAGCCTTTAGATGAAAAGACCTTTTGCAGGCTGCGAAGTGAGATAAATGTCCTGGATTCGCGGAACTTGGATTGATTTATAGCATACATGTGTTTATGCCTTTGATCATGTTCCTTATGCATTTTGTTGCTTACTTGTGGTGCTCAAGTTGTACAATCACTCCCCGGACCTCACAAGTCCTTGTGCAAGTGATGCACATATTTAGGGGGAGTTGTGTTACAACTTGACCCTTTGAGACTAACCATATGCTTGAGTTTGCTTGTTTTAGTCTCAAAGGAAGTTTGAAAGGGAAAGGGTGGACTTGGACCATGAAAGACTTCCACTGCACTCCGATGAGAGGGTAACTTATTCCAAGTTCATCTCATGTACTCTTATTGCCCTTGTGTTCTTATTTGAAGATTTTGGTGAGGCAATGGGATTTAAGGGCCAAGATTGATCCCGTTTTGGTGCTTGATGCCAAAGGGGGAGAAAATAAAGGCCAAAGCAATAGATGGATCAGCTACCACTTGAGAAATTTTGAAAACAGTAGATTAGAGCTTTTGGTTTGTCAAAACTCTTTTATTGTCTCTTATGTCAAAAGTTGGCCTCTTGTGGGGAGAAGTGTTGATTATGGGAAAAAGGGGGAGTTTTTGAAATCCTTGATCAAATTTCTTTGGAATACCTCTCTTTATGCTTCTACAAGTGGATTTGACTTAGAGATAGGAATTTGAGTTTGATTTGCAAAAACAAACCAAGTGGTGGCATAGAGTGATCCATATATGTCAAATTTGATTCAAAACAACCTTGAGTTTTCATTTGCATTGATATTGCACGTGTTCTAGTTGCTTTATGTTGTGTTGGCATAAATCACCAAAAAGGGGGAGATTGAAAGGGAAATGTGCCCTTGGGCCATTTCTAAGTATTTTGGTGATTGAGTGCCAACACAAGTGCTTTTGTGTTAATCTATGCAATGTGGTGGACAAAGTGCAAATCAAGTCAAAAGGTATGTTTCTAGACTTAGTACATTGTTTTATGGACTAATGTATTGTGTCTAAGTGCTGGAAACAGGAAAAACTGAATTGGAAATGAGATGACTATGTTCAGCCGAAGTCAGCTCAGTCTGGGTGCACCGGACTGTCTGGTGGTGCACCGGACAGTGTCCGGTGCGCCAGGCTGGCTCTCGCGAACAGGCTGTTCTCGGGACTTCGACGGCGGTGTACGGCTATAATTCACCGGACTGTCCGGTGGTGCACCGGACTGTCCGGTGAGCCATTCATAGGCGAACTCGTCGCTCTCGGGAAACCATCAACGGCGTACGGCTAAAATTCACCGGTCTGTCCGGTGGTGCACCGGACTGTCCGGTGAGTCAACGGTCAGCCGGGGCAACGGTCGACCGAGGATTCCGCGTTGATGCGTGGCTGAGCCAACGGTCACATTGGTGCACCGGACTGTCCGGTGTGCACCGGACAGTGTTCGGTGTGCCAACGGCTCTCAGACTCCAACGGTCGGCTTCGCCAAATAAGGAAAGCAATCTGCACCGAACAGTGAACAGTGGATGTCCGGTGGTGCACCGGACTGTCCGGTGCGCCAGTCGACAGAAGGCAAGATCTGCCTTCCAGGAATGTTCTCAACGGCTCCTAGCTGCCTTGGGGCTATAAAAGGGACCCCTAGGCGCATGAAGGAGTACACCAAGCATACTTGCAACATTCCTAAGCACCAAGACATCGATTCCGCGCATTTGTTTCTTTGTGATAGCATATAGAGCTCTAGTGGAGTTGTGAACTCATTGGGTTGTGTTGCGAGCTCTTGTTGCGACTTGTGTGCGCGTTGACACTCTGATTTTTGTGTCTTGTGTGCGTTGCTAATCCCTCCCTTGCTCCGTGTTTCTTTGTGAACTTCAAGTGTAAGGGCGAGAGGCTCCAAGTTGTGGAGATTCCTCGCAAACGGGATTAAGAAAAGCAAGCAAAACACCATGGTATTCAAGTGGGTCTTTGGACCGCTTGAGAGGGGTTGATTGCAACCCTCGTCCGTTGGGACGCCACAACGTGGAGTAGGCAAGCGTTGGTCTTGGCCGAACCACGGGATAACCACCGTGCCATCTTTGTGATTGATATCTTGTGGTTATTGTGTTTTGACTCCTCTCTAGCCACTTGGCGACTGTTGTGCTAACACTTAACCAAGTTTTTGTGGCTTAAGTTTCAAGTTTTACAGGATCACCTATTCACCCCCCCTCTAGGTGCTCTCAACCACAAGCCATGTATCCCATCTAGCCTGGGTTGTACGGACCCATAAACACTGCCGAGGAGAATGGCTAGGGATCCACTATGAGGCTTTCACAAAACACACCTAATACGAAACAACCTGCTAAGGTTTTCAGGTCAGTGTGGAGGCCCTTTGGTGAGGCAGCTTAGCCAAGACTACCTCCCCATGTTAACGTGAGCTACCACCACTGCCGACCCCCTCTTGCCTATATTTCAGGAAAGGTTGCTAAGTACTAAGCGCAATAAGCTAATTACCAAAGCCAGAGCCATGATAGTACTCATGGTTGCGCTGTTATCCTAGGTGGCCACTCCATATTCCATTTAACATGAAATAATCTTGTTTAACCATCAGGTTAACATCATAACAAAAATTTCATTTCTGGAACAATATTTTCATGAAAGAGTGACATCATAATTGTCAAGTTGAGTAATAGCAAAAATTAGTAAGCATAGCATTTATCCCAGGGTAATCAAGGAATAGGGTTGGTATTTCTAGGAAATCCTATTTAGGCAAATCCCATCAAATTATGCAAATATCCGAAAAGTAAACATTATTATATGCATTACTTGGGTATAAACAGAAATACAGAGGGAGAATTCACTTGCCTTGCACAAAGGTTTCCTGCGGGTCATCCTCGAACGAGTTTGGTTCTTCTACCACGAAATCCGCTTCTAATATTGAGTCGCATATGATACATACAAAGGAGAACATACACCAAATAAATAAACATACACCATTACATAAACAATCACATACCAAGCAAATTATATTTATAAATAATGCCTAAATCATAATTATTTTATTAATCCACTAAAGTTTCCACTTTGAATTATCGTTGTTAAAAATTATATGGGTATGGGACTACTAAAGTATTTTACCTAGTATAGTTTAGATGAAAATGACTTAGCAATTCTATAGAAATAAATAGCTAATTAATCATTTTCTTTAGAACCAATAATATTCATTTGGTTTTATACTTTATTTTCTAAATAGAAATTATATTTATCATTAAAATGTTTATTTATAAATCACATAACATTAATATTCTAAGAATTAGTGTAAATTACTAATTTTGGACTTTAGTAACATAATCATGGTTATTTCAATATAAATAGATACTTTACTAATTCTTAGTGAATAAGTGATATGCGTATGAATACAAATATCATGATTAGTAAAAACCTATATTTTAATCTGACCGAAAAGCAGTGGCCTAGTACCTCTTTCATTTTCATATATGAGTAAAATTATACTTAAACCACTACTAACATAATATTGTTTTATGTGATGAGAAGTTAGTCGCAAACGCTTCAAGTACAAAGTTAATAAATCGTGACATTATTTATTTATGAAATGTAAAATACACTTATCCAAAATATTGCTGCAGGGCTGGCTCATAATTAAACATATACACCAAGGGGCTAGAACTGAACAAAATTTATTCAAAGTCCGGGGGCTAGAACGCAAAATAGTTGTCTTCTACATTGGGCTAGCTCATGCACAGGGAGCTCGCGAAGGGGTGTTCGGTGAGGGGTAACGGGGCGCGGCACAGGAGCTCGGCCTTGGGACACGGCGGCGAACAGCGGGCACAGCGGGGCTCCGGTGGACGTCTGGCGGTGTGGCGCGGTCGCGGGTGAGGAAGAGCATGGGCGCGATTTGGAGAGGAGAGCTCGGGCAGGGGAGAGAAGGGGCTCGACCCGGTTCCATTTATAGGGAGAGGGGAGGAGGAGAAGAGCCGGGGAGGGGTGAGAGAATGGCGGCGACCATCAATGGCGCGACCTCTATAATGGAGAGAAAATGGGAGAGGGAGAAGGGGAAACGGCGTCCGACCATTCCTAGCGTGTAGGCGAGAGCAGAGGGCGCGGTCGGGGTCGGCTCGGGCAGGCGATTCGGCCGAGGCAGGGCGTAACGGCACGGCGGCACGCGCACAGGTGAGAGTAAAGGGAGGGAATGACTGGGCTGATTGGGCCCATGTGGTGGGCCGGTTCGGTTAGGGTTCGTCCGATTTGTTTTTTTCATTTTTTTCTTATCCCGTATTTCTCAAAAAATATAAATAAACATATTTTTAAATATTTCTAAAAATTCATAATAATTATACCAACATATTTATCATTAGAATATTTATTTTTGCACCTAAGTTCTCAAATTAATTGTGACAGAACCTTCCAAGTCATAAGGCCCACCTACAGTTGTCCTTGTCCATCGGACCTCGGACAACCCTGTAGATGCACCTGATCACTTGACAAGTTCGGTATCTGAATTCCTTACCTTGCCCAAGAGCGTTTCACCCGTCACGCAGATATTATAACACATCGGAGGAACGAATATGTGGAACCAGTTACAACAACTTATTTTATATTAAAGTATAGAAAGAGGATTATTATTATAGACCAGTAAAATATAAGAGTGCTGGGGTAATATTATTACAAACCCGGGAGGCAAAAACCCCTCCCGTTTAACAGTAAAAAGTTTTTAAAGGAGGACACTTCCGCCCGAGGCTTCAGTCCTAATTTTCTTCCTTTGGCACCACCTTGGAACAAAAGCAACAAAAATTTGCTGCTTCCTCACCTACAACAACATGGGTTCGAAAACCCTAAGTACGAAGTGTACTTTCGCAAGTCTTACCAGTTAAAATAAAAGACTCTCAAGAATATGTTGGCTTGAAGGAGTCAAGGTAAGGCTTAATTAATAATCAAGACTCTGTTTGCAAAAATGCTTACTAATAGTGGATCCTCAAAAATCCAATTTTATTAGCAAGTTAAGTCGTCACCTGAATCTAGAGTTCTTTCTAGCCTAGTTCAAGCACTTGACCTGTACTAGCCAATTTCTTATCAACCCTTCTTGTTCACTGGAATGCTATGTGTAGGGCAGTGACCAAGTCTTCATATCCGCGAAGTTACGGCGATCCGAATCGATTATACTCAGCTAAGGATCTCCAATCACACGACATATGTAGCACTTAACCCTTGCATATGTCAACTCGCCACCGGGGTTCTTAAGACCAGATCAGGTTCACGCCAACTTCACGCCAACCAAGAGCACAGATACACCACCGTCCAGCCTCTTGCCATGGAGGGTACACGCTACTCTCGTCATCTCTCCACTCCCATTGTGTGTTATCTTATTCTGGTATTAGTCTGCCCGAGGCAAAGCTTACCCATGATGAGGCATGTGACCAGTTAAAGGGTCCTCGATCATCAAGCCTACATCGACAAGTTCCTTAATCGACTGAGACGGAGATACTACATCGAGACTCTCTTCTCGTGCAAGTCACCCACCCGGTCTCAGCTTTATCATTTAAAACCCAAAGTTTGGTACCTGGCAGAGGTACATCTTTTCCGATGTTGAACCCATCATGGCCATGATGGATCCACCATCAAGTTTTATTTTTGAAAACATCCCACCCACTTTGAAGCATCATTTTTTGTCAAAACAAAACATTTTGTTTTTCTAGAGCAAAGCTAAGCATAAGAAAAACCTTTTTGATAAAACAGGGGACTAAGGTAATCAATTCCAAGGAAGGAAATGCAGCAATTGGTTTAGCACACAACTCCTATCACTTAATGCATTAAGTAAGTGAGAAAGATTTCGAAATAACAAGGAGGGGGCAGATGCACCGGGGCTTGCCTTGTGTAAGAGGTGAATCAGGCTCTGCTCCACAGATATCAAAGTAAAAGCAGTTTCCTACCTGAGGTTCTTCAGGTGGTGGTGGTGGTGTAGTCCTGGCTTCTTCAACCTCTATTTCCTCCTCGTTCTCTAGATATAGCCATATATAATCATGAATGCTCATGTAATGCTCATGGAAATGCAAAGATAATAAAAGTATATTATCTAATGTCTTGAATATAACTATCCTTCACGGATCTCCGAGAAACTAGGGCTTTCGGAGTCTATAGTGAAGTTCATAGAGCAGGAGGCGCTAGGGTTTTGGGTTCTAAGTATCAAACATGGTCCAAATCAAACCAAACTTTACCCAAGGCTTCTAAATATTATTTAAAGTTTACCTAAAAAGTTTGGTGAATTTTGGAATTATTAATTATTCTCTAAAATTCCACAAGTATGGATTTTGGCTATTTTAAATGCCCCAAAATTCCTTATTAGAACTAAAAATCCTGAAACTATTTTTATAAAATTCTGTGTAAAATTAGGAGCCTAGTAAAATTGGTCTGGTATTTTTAGCATTTTTCTACAATTTTCTAGAAATTCTTTAACTCTGGCAGAAAAAGAAAAGGAAAACAATGAACAGTTTTGGACCGAAACTGGCCCAAGTCGGCCCAACTACAGGCGGAAACGCGCGCGCCCGCGCCCACGCCTGTGGTACTGACTTTGCGAATAGGCCCCCGTCGTTTTGAATAACCTGAAGTGGGGTCGCAATACTATTCCTCGAGTCACTGACAGTTTACAAAAACCTCCCCCATGTTCTATTTCTTCATAGCCCAAAGTCCACGATGGTGAATCGCGCGGGGCCGAGCTCCTGTGAGCTTGTACCGGCCGATTTACTCGATGACCGGCATTCTTCTTTGGCAGAGACCGAATTCAAGTCCTAACGAGAGTTTCCCCCAATTAATTTCACTAATGGTGCTCTAGCACGCTCTGTTCATGGTGACCGTATGATTAACGGTCAATCCAACGCGTTCCTGGCGATCTAAGGGGTCCTAGTTAAATTGGCGAGGTCAGGGAGCATCAGGGGCACACAAGAATGCTGAAACAAACAGAGGGTATGAGCGGACCTAAGACGAGCTGGACGCGGTGAGGACTCTTTCACGGTGGCGGAATCACAATTTGGAGGAAATGAGTAATTCGTGGTCTCTGGTGGACAATTGGAGGCAAGTGCTGGTGCTTTGGATGGGTGATTACCCTACAGGGCTCACGGCATGCTCAATTTATAGCGTGCTTGAGTGGTGGCCAAAGAATTTGGGTTGGACGCGGTGGCAGTCGAAGAAGAAATGAGTCACTGGTGCGGTGATTCGTGGCATTCACCGTGGCGGCCACCCCGGCGATCACCGGACATGCATAACACTAGTGACTGCGACGTGGTAATTGCTGAGGCACGTGGCGTTCGATCGACGGGCGGCCAACTCCGGTGACTTATCTAAATCGACCGCAAAGCAGAAAGGAGTACGGCGACTAGCCGGAACAATGCCCATAACCCAACAGCGGTGAAGATCTTTCTACCCCGCGGTGTTATCCGGGCTTAAGTGAGCACGAATCACTACGACGAGTGCGAATCCAGGCGCACAGTCGCCAGCGGCGAGGGGATCTGAATCTGCAGATATTTTCGTTACTGTACCATTGTGAACTCCTTTAGTCAGCCTAACAGACCAAGTTTGGCATCGATTTGCTCCAGATTTCATGTAATGACTGAATCAACTCTCTGTATCAAAGTTATAGCCTAATAAACCAGCTACAACTTTGCTATATTGTGCACCCAAAAAAGTCACTAGATCTTGCTTAGAATTGAGCCCTAAGTTCATGCATTTCCACTGTCAGTGTGCATTCAGACTTAAGGCAGTCTGACAGCTCGACTTTGGGTACATTTTTCTCCAAATTTTTCATGTGACCATGATTTAATCCCTATAACAAAGTTGTCCTCCTTTTATAGCTCTACAAACTTGATGTGTTGACCTAGGGCAAAATCTTCATAATTTGGAAGATATAGGGCTTCAAAGTTGACCCTATGTCACTGAAATTCAGACTTAATAGAGTCTAAGTGGGGCTTTTTTGCAAATAGGTCCAAATCTCAAGGTTTACTTTGCAAATTCACATTCATGTGAATCATATGAGTTAAGGTACCCTAATTTCATGGTTTTTGCACTTAGGTCCAAAAATGTGCACATTTTGCATATAACCCCTTAGGGTTTTAATCTAGGGTTTCTAGGGGTTTATTAGGGTTTCTAGCACTTCTAGGATTTGGATGCCACTTAAGTCTATTCATGGTGATATTTTAAGTTTATTACAACTAAGTTAAGTTTTCTCTTAGTTAAGCTTTGTTTATTCTTCTGAGCCTAGTTTAAGGTTAAGTACCCTACTCTAGGGTTTTACCCACCACCAGTCACATCCACACAACTTGTTTGAAATTTTTGCCTAGTGAATGCATTCTAGGTGTAACAAACACATGATATGCCCATGCTTATGATATTATGCTCAAGTTTTAGTGGCAGTAACACCAGAGGTGTTACATTATCCCCGGTGAGATTTTTCTGAACTCTGGTGAACAGTACGCCTGCCAGGCCAAATTCAACTGGCTATTGCTTCAAATTTTATGTGACTACTTGCAAACAAGTCTGCATCAAAGTTGTTCCTGGACTAATGGTCTTTCATTTTGGTATAAAGACCATGTCGAAAATCTCCATGTATTAATCAGGCCAGGACGCTCAAATTGGCGCGACAACATTGAACCCTAATTCTGATTAGATTCAGTGAATGAACACCTATCAGGCCGACTGACAGCACCTTTTTCACCCCATATATCACCCATTTTTGTGTAACACTAGTGTTTGATTACTTAAGCAAATTTGTTCTCCATACATGGCTCTACAAATTTGCTATACTGACCCATGGCAAAGTCTTCAAGAATCCTGAGATGTAGAGCTCCAAAGACAGCCTCCTTCCATTGATTTTGGACCTAGGTATATGGAGTATATGAGTTGCTTTTTGCAATTTAGTCCAAAGTTCACAATTTGATTTGCAAATCCTCAATTATGTGAAATATATGATTTGTGGTGCCCTAATACCTTGGTTTTTGCACTTGGATCCAAAAGTGTGCCAAATTTACATATAACCCCTTTGGGTTTCAACTTAGGGTTTTCCAGGGGCCTTTTTAGGGGTTTTGGCACTTTTAGGGTTTGGATTTCACTCAAGTTCATTAATGGTGATATCTTAAGACCATTTCTAATGAGTTGTGAAGTTTTCTCATGTTTGGGCTTTATTGACACTCCTAAGCCTAGTTTAGGGTTAAGTACCCTACCCTAGGGTTTCACACATAACAAGTCATATCAATACAACTTGTTTGAAATTTTTACCTAGTGAATGCACTCTAAGTGTAACAAACACATGATATGCTAATGCTCATGATGTTATGCTCAAGTTTTAGTGACAGTAACACCAGGGGTGTTACATCCTTCTCCCCATAAAAGAATCTCGTCCCGAGATTAAAAAGTCCTAGGGCAAGTAATGGAAAAGGAAACACGTCATATTTTTATTTCCTTATTTCTTGTACAAGGCAGGGGATGGTATGGGGTCTACTCCTTTATTACACGATTGTACATATCTCACAATTTACATGAAGCTAAAAATCCTGGGAAATTCTTTTTTAGAAAGTCTTGAGTTTCCCATGTAGCTTCATCTTCCGTGTGTTGGTTCCATTATATCTTATAAAATTTGAGAGTTCTCCTTTAGGTAACCCTGTCCTTTTGATCCAGGACTCGAATTGGATGTTCTGAATATGTCAAGTCTGGTTCTAAGGCAACATCCATTACTTCAATAGTTCGATCTGGAACCTGAAGACAATGCTTTAATTAGGACACATGGAACACATTATGCACTGCAGACAATATTTCAGGTAATTGGAGTCGATACGCCACTGGAACACATCTTTCAAGGATAGGAAAAGGACCAATGTACCAGGGTGCAAGCTTTCCTTTTACCCCAAAACGAGATACACCCTTCATTGGTGATACTTTCATATACACATAATCTTCAACTTGAAAGTATAAGGGTTGTCGTCGTTTGTCTGCGTAACTCTTTTGGTGAGCTTGGGCTTCTTTCAAATTATGTATAATTCATTGAACCTTCTCTTCTTGTTCTTTCACCATATCAGGCCTGAAAAACCATCTCTCTACTTGTTTAGACCAATTTAATGGAGTACGGCACCATCGTCCATATAAAGCTTCAAAGGGTGCCATCTTGATACTTTCTTGATAACTATTGTTGTATGAGAATTCTGCCAATGGTAAATAGTCATCCCATTTCTGTGGAAACTCTAAAACACATGCTCGCAACATGTCTTCAAGTATCTGGTTCACTCTCTCAGTCTGCCCACTGGTTTGGGGATGATAGGCCGAACTATGGAGCAACTTAGTACCCAGAGATTTGTGGAGTTCTTTCCAGAATTTGGATACAAATTGAAGTCCACGATCTGACACTATTGTCTTCGGAACACCGTGCAAACTGAGAATACGAGCAATATAAATTTCTGCATAGGTGGCCAATGTATACTTTACCCTAACTAGGAGAAAGTGGGCGTTCTTTGTAAGTCGATCAATGATAACCCAGATGGAATCAAACCCTTTTGCTGTCCTGGGTAGTCCCACAATGAAGTCCATGCTAATGTCTTCCCATTTCTAGGTCGGGATAGGTAAAGATTGTAATGGACCAGCAGTTTTCATGTGTATGGCTTTGACACGTCTATAAGTGTTGCATCTCGCCACATAGCGTGCAATTTCGATCTTCATTTTGGTCCACCAATAATGTTGCTTTAGATCATGATACATCTTAGTGCTTCGGGGATGAATGGAATAGAGGCTAAGATGAGCTTCATCCAAAATTTGCTGGCGGACTTCATCATTATTGGGCACAACTATGCGGTTGTTAAACCATACAATGTCTTGATCATCCTTTCTGAAATAGTTTGCTTTACCGGCCTTTATTTACATCAATAATCTTCTGCAGAAGAACCGACTCAAGCTTCAATTGGTTTAAGGTTCCATGTTGAATCATTCCCAGGTTTAACTTCTCCATTTCTTGGCATAAGGTGATGTTAGAAGTTTTCACTATAAGACAATGGCAGGAAGCCTTGCGATTTAGTGCATCTGCCACCACGTTGGCCTTGCCTGGGTGATAGTGAATTTCCAATTCATAGTCCTTAATCAGCTCAAGCCATCTCCTCTGCCTCATATTTAATTCTGACTGGGTAAAAATGTACTTTGAGCTTTTATGATCTGTATATATATGACAAATAATCCCCAGCAGATAATGACGCCATATTTTCAAGGCATGAACCACAGCAGCTAATTATAGGTCATGAGTTGGATAATGTTCCTCATGCCGGCACAACTGTCTTGAGGCATATGCTATAACTCGGCTCTCTTGCATTAAAACACAGCCTAGACCACTGCCCGATGCATCACAATATGTATCAAAAGGCTTTTCAATGTCCGGTTGAGCCAATACCGGAGCAGTGATCAACAATACCTTCAGCTGCTCGAAGGCTTCGTTGCATCTTGAGGACCAGTTAAATTTCGTATCATTCTTTAATAAACTTGTGATTGTCTTTACAATTTTAGAGAAATTCAGAATAAATCGGCGGTAATAGCCAGCCAGTCCAAGGAAACTTCAAACTTGATGCACAGTGGTTGGTGGTTTCCACTCTAAAATATCCTTGACCTTGCTAGGATCAACCACAATCCCCTTGGCAGACAATATGCTTGTTTGTTTCGGCTTCTGGCAGCTTCTGACCACCAAAAGCTGCTGCGGACTGCCAAACGCTCAGCTTTTCAGCCAGCTTCTATAAAATTCATTGGGGCAAAAATCATCCAAAATCAATATAAACACATAATCGGTTAAGTCATTGTAATAGTAGGAATCCGTCACTTTATAGATCCTGAGCCCTATGAACAAATTTATCTTCCTCCACACGTAATCGTAATGATACTCAGATTCTTCCCACAACCAGATTCTCTATACAGCCAGATTTTCAGAAAAGCTGGTTAGAAAAAAGCTGAACCAAACAGGCCCAATACATGTCCTAGAAATTGGATTTCCTCTAGCCAAAACGCACACTTGCTGAATTTAGCATATAGTTGATGCTCCCTTAAGCGTGTTAATATGATCCGCAGATGCTGAGCATGCTCCTCTTCATTCTTGGAATAAATCAAGATATCATCAATGAAGACCACTACAAATTTGTCCAACTCGGGCATGAATACCGAGTTCATCAAATATGTGAAGTGGGCAGGAGCATTTGTTAATCCGAAAGACATAACCAGATATTCGAATAATCCGTACTACGTAGTAAATGCGGTCTTAGGTATATCTTCGGGTCGGATACGGATCTGATGATAGCCTGACCTGAGGTCAATTTTAGAGAATACCCGAGCTCCGGTAAGCTGATCAAATAAGATATCAATCCGGGGAAGAGGGTACTTGTTCTTGATTGTGACCTCATTAAGGGGTCTGTAATCCACGCACATCTGAAGCGTTTGATCCTTCTTCTTGACAAAGATTGTGGGACAACCCCAAGGTGACGAACTAGGTGGGATGAATCCCTTCTCTAGTAGATCTTGTAATTGAGTCTTGAGTTCTACCAACTCATTTGGACGCATTCGGTACGACCTTCTAGAAACAGGAGCCGTACCATGCTTTTGTTCAATCACAAATTCTACATCTCTTTCTAGAGGTAATCCAGGTAGATCCTCCAGAAAGACATCTAGAAACTGACATACTACCAGAATATCTTGGATTTCCGGTATGATAGCTTCATAAACTCTGCCTGTTGGGGCCATGCTTCGTTGCGCCGAAGGTCTTACGGGAAGAAGCAGCTTCGGCTGAAGTTGTCCCCAGGAGATGACCGAAGCTTCCTTTTCATGAAGCTTCGGCATTACAAACCGACATAGAGATAGAATGACCTTTTAATCCATAAAGGTCTGAGTCAATGATTGTAAACTTTTATGAGGGGCATAATTGTAATTCGTCACAGGCTGTGTCCTGTGTCTATAAATAGATGAACAGTACCCCCGTACTGTTCACGCTGACTTGTATTCATTCACGCGTCACGCTTGGACTTTTGTCTTCTGTCAAGCCGAAGGTAAAAATGTATTTCAATATTGTTCAAGTGCATTCATGGCTATATGAAAAAAGGATATTAATGATGACATATGATTATTCATGTTATTTCTCATGTCTCATATGCTTCTCCTTTCGTTGAGATATATCGTAATGTCGAAGGTATGTCCTTCCTGACCTTCGTCTGAAGATCATTATATCCTAAGGGAGATAATGCTCTGAAGGACGAAGAGCATTAATCATTAACCTTTTTGTGTTGCCTTGTTCTTAATTCATAGCACTTGAGAACAAGTCCCCAACATTGGCGCCCACCTCCGGTGAACTCACTTCCACTTTTCTGAGCTGATGGCTTCGTTCAACAATCAAGCTGAAGCTGCTTCGGCTTCGAAGCTGGTGCTCCCGATAACAGGCGGTTCTTGCTCAGAGCCGGCTAACAAGAAGCAAAAGAAGGAGGCTTAGAGAAGGGTGCAGCATGTTGGAGTACAGGGACCCTTCATCAAGTCAAAATGGTCTCACATTCCAATCACTTTCTCTCAGGAAGACCTTCAGCTTAAGGATTATCCTCACAATGATGCCATGGTTATCTCTTGTGTGATCAAAGGATTTCTGGTCCACAATGTCTTAGTTGATACAGGCAGTGCAGCTGATATTATATTTGCTAAGGCCTTCAGACAAATGCAAGAGCCCGAAGACAAGGTTCATGATGCTACGCACCCTCTTTGTGGCTTCGGAGGACGGCAGATTGCAGCACATGGGAAGATTACCATGCCAGTAACCTTCGGATTTGTTAATAACACAAGGACTGAGCAAATTGTGTTTGATATTGTTGACATGGCGTATCCTTACAATGCTATCATTGGTCGCGGTACTCTCAATGCCTTCGAAGCAATTCTTCACCCAGCTTATCTCTGCATGAAGATACCTTCGGACCAAGGGCCTATTGCTATTCATGGAAGCCAGGAAGCTGCTAGAAGGGCTGAAGGAAGCTGGACTGACTCCAAAGCAATCCATAACATAGATGGAGCTGAAGCTTGTGAACAGTACAAATTCAGAAGGGAGAAAGCAGCTTCAGCAGATCAGCCGAAGCCCATGCTATTGTGTGAGGACATAGCAGAGCAGAAGGTGCTGTTGGGCTCGCAATTATCTGAAGACCAGGAGCAAACTTTGATAAGGTTTTTGTTCAACAACAAAGATGTTTTTGCATGGTCAGCTAATGATCTCTGTGGAGTAAATCGGGATGTTATTGAACATTCGCTCAATGTTGACCCATCCTTCAAACCCCGAAAGCAGAGGCTTCGGAAAATGTCTGATGACAAGGCCGAAGGGGCTCGCAATGAAGTAAAAAGACTCCTCAGTGCAGGAGTTATCAGAGAAGTAAAGTATCCAGAGTGGCTAGCTAACACTGTTATGGTGAAGAAGGCCAATGGCAAGTGGAGAATGTGTATCGATTTCACAGATCTCAACAAGGCTTGTCCGAAGGACGAATTCCCGCTGCCAAGGATAGACTCTTTAGTCGATGCAGCAGCTTCTTCAGAGCTCATGAGTCTCCTAGACTGCTACTCAGGCTATCATCAAATCTGGATGAAGAAGGAAGATGAGCCGAAGACTAGCTTCATAACCCCAAGTGGCACATATTGCTATCTTCGGATGCCTGAGGGGCTCAAAAATGCTAGAGGAAGTTTCAGCAGAATGACTGCGAAGGTCCTCCAGTCTCAGATAGGCAGAAATGTGTTGACTTATGTTGATGACATTATTGTAAAAAGCACGAAGCAGGAAAATCATATTGCTGATTTGCAGGAGACCTTCGCCAGTTTCAGACAAGCTGGTTTGAAGCTGAATCCAGAAAAATGTGTCTTCGGAGTAAAGAAGGGGAAATTTCTTGGATGCTTGGTTTCAACAAAGGGAATTGAAGCTAATCCAAATAAAATCGAAGCTATACTTCGAATGGAGCCACCAACTACAAGAAAGGGGGCCCAAAGATTGACAGGAAGGCTGGCATCTCTCAACAGATTCATATCCAGATCAGCAGAAAGAAATTTACCATTCTTCGAGGTGCTGAAGTCAGCTGAAGTCTTTCAATGGGGCCCAAGTCAACAAAAAGCCTTCGAAGAGCTGAAGCAATACTTGATAGATCTAACAACATTAACTCCACCAACGCCAGGGGCTCCTTTGTTGTTATATGTGGCAGCTTCGCACTCGGCAGTAAGTGCAGCACTTGTCCAGGAGAAGCTTGATGGACAAGTCAAGAAGCAGGTTCCAGTATATTTTGTATCTGAAGTCCTTAGTGTATCAAAGAAAAATTATACGGAGCTGGAGAAGGTATTATATGCCGTTTTAATGGCATCCAGGAAGCTTCGGCATTATTTTCAGGCATACAATATTATTGTTCCTTCTTCGCAGCCGTTGAAGGATATCATGAGAAATAGAGAAGCTACTGGACGGATTGGAAAATGGGCTGCTGAGCTCAATGAATTTTACATTGATTATGTGCATAGATCCTCGATCCAGTCTCAAGCATTGGCAGATTTCATTGCCGACTGGACGCCAGGGGCTCAGGATGAAGAAGCAAATAAAGATGCCGAAGTGTGGACAGTGTTTTGTGACGGCTCTTGGGGAACCTTCGGAGCAGGTGCAGCTGCTGTGTTGGTCTCACCATCCAAGGTTAAAACTTGTTATGCAGCAAGACTTGACTTCAGCTGTACAAACAATATTACTGAGTACGAAGCCCTGCTCCTGGGCCTTCGGAAATTAAAGGCAATGGGAATCAGAAGGGCGATTCTTAAAACTGATTCCCAGGTTGTTTCGGGTCATATTGACAAAAGTTGCAAGGCTAAAGATCCGAAGCTTGAAAAATATCTAGACACGGTCCGAAGGATCGAAGCCTCCTTCGAAGGATTTTCTGTCCAGAATATCCCTCGAGGACAAAATGAGCACGCTGATTTGCTAGCCAAGTCTGCAGCACAGGGGCTGCCGTTACCTTCGGATGTGTTCTTCGAAACAATAAAGGCACCTTCAGTGGAGCTCCTTGAAAGAGCAGTCCTCAACATATCTCCTGTTTACAGCGAAGATTGGAGAACTGAAATCATCTCTTACCTTCAGGGTAAGTTCCTTTCAGATGACGAAGCTTATAATAAAAGGATAGAGGCAAGAGCTCGTCCGTATGTCATGATAGAAGGGGAGTTATACAAACATGGAGTTTGCGCTCCGCTGCTCAAGTGCTTATCCAGAACCGAAGGTATAGAGTTGATGAAAGAAATACATGCAGGCCTATGTGGATCCCACATCGGATCTAGGCCGTTACTTGGAAAAGTTTTCCGCCAAGGGTTTTATTGGCCGAAGGCAGCTTCGGATGCAGCGGAGTTAGTTCAAAAGTGCGAAGGTTGTCAGAAATGTGCAAGAGATCAAAAGCAACCTTCGTCTTTGACACAGCTGATACAACCCATCTGGCCATTGCAAAGGTGGGGCCTTGACTTGTTAGGTCCATTACCACCGGCTCAAGGGAATCTAAAATATGTTATAGTGGCTGTGGAGTATTTTTCTAAATGGATTGAGGCGAAGCCATTAGCCACAATAACTTCGGCCACTGTCCAAAAGTTTTTCTGGCAGAATATTGTCTGTCGCTTCGGGGTACCGAAGGCCATCACTGTAGATAATGGAACACAATTCGACTCCGAAGCTTTCAGAAATTTCTGTGATCAAATTGGTACGAAGATCCATTTTGCATCAGTCAGGCATCCGGAGTCAAATGGGCTCGTTGAAAGGGCCAACGGCATTATAATGACAGGAATAATGAAGTTAATCTTCAATCAACCCAGGGGAAAGTGGCCAGATCAGTTAACCAAAGTGGTGTGGAGCCACAATACAACAATATCAAGGTCTACAGGCTTTACTCCATTCAAGTTATTATTCGGTGACGAAGCAATAACTCCGGAAGAAGCTAAAGCTGGATCAATAAGAGTAGTAGCTTCGGCAGAATCAGGTCCTGAAGATGCTTGTCTTGTGGAAAAAGATGCTTTAGAAGGGATCAGGCTTCAAGCTGTGGAAAATATCAATAAATACCAAGCTGAAACAGTCAAATGGCGAGATAGAAAGGTCCGGCTAAAAAATATTGAGCCGGGACACTTGGTGCTTCGGAGAGTAGCCAACCCAGACACAGTGGGCAAGTTACAGTTGAAATGGGAAGGACCTTTCTTAGTAGTATCTTCGTCAAGGCCTGGTTCGTACAGATTGAAGGACATGGACGGCAACGAAATTCCAAGATCTTGGAATGCGGATGAGCTTCGGCGATATTATGTATAACTTGATGTAACTTTTTATGTTTTTTCTTTTCTTTTTCATGGCACCCTTTTCCTTTCTAAAGGGGGAGAAAGGTTTTTAATGGGGCCATCATATGTAATTTCCTTTTTAGTTTTATAAGAGCAAAATCCCCCAAAGAATGTAAATGTAAAAAGCTGAGAACGCACCATCGAGTGCCGAAACTGAAAAAGCGAAGAAGCTCAAAAGATGTTCCTAAGGGAATGCAGAGCTTACAGCGAAAAGTCAACGCTGATTCCGCCGAAAGTAAAAGGCGAAGAAGCTCAAAAGACGTTCCTAAGGGAATGCAGAGCTTACAGCGAAAAGTCAACGCTGATTCCGCCGAAAGTAAAAGGCGAAGAAGCTCAAAAGACGTTCCTAAGGGAATGCAGAGCTAATGTGTGGTTGTTTCTAAGGAAATAATGGCTGAGGGTATGGCTTCGGACATGTGTTTGGACATTCATTCGCACATCACATGGCATCATAGCATTCACATTCATAAACATTCATTCATGGCATACGTGGTTGTTTCGGCAAAAAAGAAGAAGCGGTCTTTTATGCTTCGTTGTGTATAAAAAAGAGAGGTTTCGGCAAAAAAGAAGAAGCGGTCTTTTATGCTTCGTTGTGTACGAAAAGAAGGGAAGGTGTTTTTTTCGCCTTCAGCTCAAAATACTAATTTCGTCCACATCAAAGCACCTCAAAAGAAGGGTAAGGATATATTACAAGATATGGACAGAATTCATTAAGAACAGTTCAGCTGTATTTACAAAAGTTGTTGCACAAGTCTACTGAGTTTTTTCTACAAAGTACTCCTACTGATCTTCACCGAGCTTCAGCTTCGGCGGCATATTTTTTAAGCATCACCTTCAGCTTCGTCATCCTACATGAATCAAGGTATTGTGAGTAAAAATCAAGTGTGAAGGAGAAGGTAAGCACAAGGTAGGATTTCTTACTGGTTCAAGATGACTTCGAGCTTCGTCTCCAGCCTTCTCCCGCCCGCCTTTTGTCCATATCATTTTTATAAATCTGTTTGAAATGCTTCGGGCGAGGTCAGGAATATCGTCTAGAATTGATGGAGACAGAGTGAAATTCGGTCTGTTGACGATTTTTCCATGCTCACAGCCGGCCTTCAGGAACGCTGCAGCAGTGCCTCGAGAAGCTACCCAGGCACAGAAGTCACCGTGCCCGGCTATAACTTCGTCAAGCTCTTCAATTTCAGCTTCAATATGTTCGAAGGCTCTTGGCAAATTTTCAGCTGCAGGGGTGAACTTTCCACTGCTGGCTCCAACTGAGTAAAAGATCTTCTTTAATTGTTGAATACAGCTGTTACTAAATTTCAAGCATTTGTCTTGAAGGCTTGTTAATGATTTCTTCAAATCTGAGTTGATTTGGACTTCGGCCTCAAGTTTTGAATTAAGCTCTAGCTTCTCTTGTTCAAATTGTTTTGATTGGCAGATAAGCTTCGAATTCAATTCTGATACTTTAGCTTCAGTCTCTGCCAACAAGCCTTCAGTTGTTTGGAGTTCAAAATCTTTCTTTTCAATAATAGCTGATTGCTCTTTTATCTTGCTCTCTAGATTTTCGATTATAGCTTCGTGTTTCTTGTCCTCTAGATCTTGCTGCATCTTCAAAGCTTTGCTTAGTAGCATGCTCTGCACACAAGCAACCTTCGTTAGGAATATTTCCATTATTAAAAACAATATAACTCAGAGAAAAGTTGTTTACCTTGAAATTGGAATAAAATAAGCTGCCGACGATATGTTGTCGTCGGTAGCGGCTGATATCTGTTTCTAGCTTCGGAAAACCGATACTCTTCGATAGAGTACCGATGACCTTAGCCCCAGTTTGATCCCGGATGCAGCCCAATTTCTCATCGTCAATGCCTCCGAATAGAAGAGCTCCTGGCTTGTATCCGCAAGATTTGGCATAGTCCTTAAGCTCTTCTACTTCGGCCTTCGACAGTTCTTGCCCAATTAAATTTTGAAATAAGTAGGCTTCGTCCTCCGAAGTATCTTCGGCTATTTCCTTTCCCTTTCCAGGCACTGCGGCCATGGTTTTTTCAGCAGCAGTGGCAGCTTCTTCTGCAGCCATGTCTAGTTTAATTTTGTCGATGTCTTCAATTGTAGTTTCCAAGTTCACATCTTCGGCTGAAGCGGCTTTGGTAGCCGCGACCTTCGAAGGTGCGACTTCGACATTTGTTGTGCCCTCAACCGCTGGTGTTTTCTGAGTTGAAGCCCTCGGTGGCGTCTTGTCAATAACTTCGGTCACTGCAATAATTCTTTGCCTCTTTGTTTTGGTTATCTTCGTTTTTTCCGGCTTCTCCACCTTTCGAAAAAGCTTCGTCAGTTGAGGCCCTAATGGACTTAGCTTCGCGGGCAGGGGTTCAGTCATTACCTTTAAGATTTCTTCCACGTCGCTGGTAGAGGGTGGTGCAGGAGTCCCCTCTTCATCGGATAATTTTCGCTTTGGAGATGATATTTTTCTCTTCTTTGGAATTTTCTTCTCTTTTGCTGGTTCTTCCTCATCTTTGTTCAAACTTTCGGCCACTCTTTTTCTTTTTTGGCCCTCAGCACCCTTGTTCAACCGTTCATAGTCAGGGTACTCGAAACCCAGGGCATCAAACACTCGGTTCAGCCTTCGCTTCGGACGGGTGCCGAAGGCCGCGGTCATCAGTTGATCTTCTTTTTTTGAATAATTCCCAAGAATTTCATTGCACATTACCTCAACTGTGTTCAGCCACTCTTTGCAGGGTTTTTTAAAGTATTTCTTGAACTTGAAATGGTAAGGAAGCCGGACAAGTTCCCCCTTCTTCTTCTCCCCCTTTAGCTTTGGCATTTCCCATTCTTTTAGAATAGGGAAAACCCTGAACGCCAAGAATTCTTGAACCAGATCCCTGGTACCGATATGCTCTGAAATAATTTCAAACTCACCCAGTGCAGCCCAGGTGGGACCTTCTAATGTCATGTGGCATCGCGGCCTTGTTTCTCCGAAGATTAATTCAAGTGGGCTTTGTACCAACTTTTCTTCGTCTTCGTCAACCTTCACATAAAACCACTCAGACTTCCAGCCTGCCAGCCATTTGCTTCGGTAGCTAATAACAGGAAACTTTGTTGTTTTTCGGTAGGCAAAATTGTAGCAACCAAAGTTATCATGTAATCCATCTTTTCTGGCCTTCGTTTGGTAATGTAACTCATGAACTCGACAAAAACTGTCGGCAAACGGTTCCACAGCCTGGCTTCGGAGGGCCCAGATATAGACATTAAGCCTAACGATAGCGTTAGGAGTCAATTGATGAAAGTAAATACCAAACTTCTTCAATACATCAGCAATAATTCCATGAAGGGGGAATCTCAGCCAGCCTTTAAAAAGCTCTTGAAAATAACTATCTCGTCCTTCTCTGGCTTCGGGGTAGTCTCTTCTCCCCCGAAGCGAAGTAGTTTCTTCTGATTTTCACTGAAATAACCAGATTTTACCATCTTGGAGAGATCAGCCTTTGAAATGGTCGACTTTCCGAAGTCTAAGTGGTTGGGCTTGCTGGGCATGGCAATGCGATAGTCATCTTCGGGATCAGTTTCTTCAATGTTCTCTTCTTCTCCTTCGGCAGTTGTCGGGTCTGCTTCAGCAGCGGGCATTTCTTCCGCAGTTACCAGTCCGGATCGTTGCATTGCTTCGGAGATAGGAACAGTCTCTGAACCTTCAGCTTCGTCTCCCTCACGCTTAACCCTGGCAGTGGATCGCACTCTGGCCATTTGATTCTGAGTTTGGGGAAATTGAATACTTTTTTCTTTTTTCTTTTTCTCCCGAAGCCTTTCTTTCTGACGAAGCAGACTTCGAGATAGACCTTCGTTCGATTCTGAGAATCAAGCTTCGGCTACAGTTAAAAATTTTGGCAGCAAAACAGTGCAAATAGCAATGAATGCTGTGGTAACTTCACACCTACTCGTCTGTTTATATAGTGTTGCAGGTAAGAAGGCGAAGCGCCAGGATTTTTACACCAGGCGGGCAGTCACTTGCACTCGCTGCGCGGTGGACCGCAAAGATCAAACAGTAACTCTGCAAGGTGGGCCTGGCACGCGCTCGGAAACTTGATCGTTTCTCGGCAACGAGCTCAGGGAAGGTGTTTTTGGACCTTCGGCTTCCCGAAGCTTGAGAGGTTTTTTTTTCACGGATCAAGCTCGTTACGAAAAACGATCTAGCACCGCGAAAGGGGCTACTGTTGGGGCCATGCTTCGTTGCACCGAAGGTCTTACGGGAAGAAGCAGCTTCGGCTGAAGTTGTCCCCAGGAGATGACCGAAGCTTCCTTTTCATGAAGCTTCGGCATTACAAACCGACATAGAGATAGAATGACCTTTTAATCCATAAAGGTCTGAGTCAATGATTGTAAACTTTTATGAGGGGCATAATTGTAATTCGTCACAGGCTGTGTCCTGTGTCTATAAATAGATGAACAGTACCCCCGTACTGTTCACGCTGACTTGTATTCATTCACGCGTCACGCTTGGACTTTTGTCTTCTGTCAAGCCGAAGGTAAAAATGTATTTCAATATTGTTCAAGTGCATTCATGGCTATATGAAAAAAGGATATTAATGATGACATATGATTATTCATGTTATTTCTCATGTCTCATATGCTTCTCCTTTCGTTGAGATATATCGTAATGTCGAAGGTATGTCCTTCCTGACCTTCGTCTGAAGATCATTATATCCTAAGGGAGATAATGCTCTGAAGGACGAAGAGCATTAATCATTAACCTTTTTGTGTTGCCTTGTTCTTAATTCATAGCACTTGAGAACAAGTCCCCAACACTGCCAAATGGTTTAGCTGGAACAGCTACAGGGATGGACAAATAAACCTCTTCATGGCCATAGCTCAACCTGATGGTTCTCAAATCAGTGTTAAGGATAGCTTTATGCTGGGCTAACCAATTCATGCCCAGAATTATATCTATATCTTGGCCTTTCAGAACAATCATGTTGGTGGGAAAGTACCGTTCAGCTAATGTTACGGGCACATGGAAAGCCACTTCTTTAGTGAATATTTGTTCCCCAGGCGAATGAATAATAAACCCTTCCCTTGATTCAATACAAGGAATGCAATATTTCTCCACAAACTTCTTGCTTATGAATGTATGCGAAGCACCAGAATCAAAGAGAATAACTGCTAGGTGATTGGCCACAAGAAACATACTCATCATAACCGTCTCTCCCTCCGATGTAGTGGCCACTTGTGTGTAGTATATTCGCCTAGTCTTCTTTATATTCTTGCCCGCTGCATTATTTGCTGTGTTTCCCTTGCCTTGATTTGAGCTCCCTGAGCTCTGCTGATTGTTGGATTTGTTCTGCCTCGGATATGGGTAGTCTTTTATGAAATGTCTAGACTTCCCACAATTGAAGCAACCAGTTGAGGAGCTAGGGAGGGCGGGGAAACGAGCACCAGGCGCACTCGGCTGAGTTGTTGAAGTGGGGGCAATGGCAGGGCGGATGAAAACAGGCTGTTTAAAGGGGTAGGAGGGTGGACGGGGAGAAGAACGGTTTTGATTGAAAGACCGGATTACCATCCTTTGTCGTTTTTCAGGCCCCTGGTTGGACCTGTCACCTCCAATTCCCTTTGATTTTCCTAGGCCTGCATGCTTAGCTTCAACTGCCAGCGCTGTGCCGACAGCCCTGCTGTAGGAGAGATCAAGGCAGGTGGCCATCTTTCTTTGAAGCCGATCGTTGAGGCCTCTCATAAAGTAATTCCTCTTTTTCAGGTCAGTATTGACCTAGTCAATTGCATACTGGGACAAATGATTGAATTTGTTGAGATACTGCATGACAGTATCTCCTCCTTGCTTGAGTCTCATGAATTCTTCTTGCTTCATGTGCAGCACTCCTTCTGGAATGTAGTGCTCATGAAACGCCAATTTAAATTCATCCCATGTGACCTGATGTCTGGCAGGCTGAATGGCCACATAATTTCCCCACCAGGTGATGGCAGGGCCTCTTAGCTACTGAGCTGCGAACAACAGCTTCTGGGTCTCCATGTAGTGGTTGAGTCCAAATTTCTGCTCAATGACCTGTATCCATTCGTCAGCTTCGAGAGGGTCTTCAGCTTTAACGAATAGTGGGGGACGGGTTTCCGAGAAATCCAGGTACAAAGTTTCACGGGGTCCCTGCAGATAAGCCCTCCGACCTTGTTGCAGAAATTGATTTCCCGCCATTTCACGTAGAAAGCAGGTGTTGTCGGCGGTCACATTGACCAAGGCAGCGATAGCCTCAGCCAATGTTGGCGGTACCGGCGGTGGATTGGGTGTATCTTCTTGACCACGGGACGTTCCCGCGCTGTCATGTGCATGAGTTCTGGTTGGCATCTGAAGCAAAGAAATATTTGGGAAAAATATAACATGCTAACATATACCATCATTTTACATTACCAAGATGTAATGGTACAGACTCGATTGTACAACATGACTTTATTACCTATTTAACATTAGTATTATACTATACTACTCTAGTATTTATCGTCCTTAGTTGCTTCACTGTTGGTTGTAGGGGACCATTTGTTAGCCAGGTTCATAGAAAGAGGGGGCCTGAAAAGGTCCAATTCCCCACCAAATGCTTCACCTGCTGTTCCAGAAGGTCTGGCTCCCATTCCAACAAGGTTGGCAGGTACGTCTGGGTGCAATCGGGAATACAATTCATGAACTTCCTCATGTAATGTATTGCAATACACCTGCAAGTTGTGAACGGCCGTGCTAAGCTCCTCCACACGGGCTCGAGCTTTAGCTTCCCGGTCCCAAACAATGGAACGTGAATTGACAGCCCAATCGATTGCCAAATCCCTTTCAGCAAGCTCGTCTTGCAGATGTCGGACGTCAGCTCTTAACTCATTTATACGCTGACCATCTTCTACCCACACCCTGTTTCTGTGACGTAACTATGTTCAAAGCCGTTCCACCTGGGCCTCTAGGTCTCCAATGGGGTCGTTACTGCCGCTGCTGCTCTCCTCATGCCTTGGAGCCAGCTGATGTCGAGGTACGCCAATCAGTCCAGTGGACTTATGCGCGGTTTTCCTCGTGCGCGGCGGCATATCTCCATAACGGGGAAAACTTTATTAGTATAGTTTTTAACTTGATGCATGCATAATAACAGAATCAACCCTAGTTGATTCACAACCTCTTATACATTGCACTCTACTACCTGGTCTTAATAAGTACTTCAGAAAGTAGTAAGATAAGAATGAAGGAAATTTTCTTTAGATAAGTCCTTGAAAATTCTTTTTGAAATGTCTCATAATATCCACAGAGATGGGCTTCGCTCCGATACCAGCTGTGATAGAACCTCCCAAGTCATTAGGCCCACCTACAGTTGTCCTTATCCATCGGACCTCGGACAACCCTATAGATGCACCTGATCACTTGACAAGTTCGGAATCTAAATTCCTTACCTTGCCCAAGAGCGTTTCACCCGTCACGCAGATTTACAACACATCGGAGGAACGAATATGCGGAAGCAGTTACAGCAACTTATTTTATATTGAAGTATAGAAAGAGGATTATTATTACAGACCAGTAAAATATAAGAGTGCTGGAGTAATATTATTACAAACCCGGGAGGCAAAAACCCCTCCCGTTTAATAGTAAAAAGTTTTTAAAGGAGGACACTTCCTCCCGAGGCTTCAGTCCTGATTTTCTTCCTTTGGCACCACCTTGGAATAAAAGCAACAAAAATTTGCTGCTTCCTCACCTACAACAACATGGGTTGAAAACCCTGAGTATGAAGTGTACTTTCGCAAGTCTTACCCGTCAAAATAAAAGATATGCTGGCTTGAAGGAGTCAAGGTAAGGCTTAATTAATAATCAAGACTCTGTTTGCAAAAATGCTTACTAATAGTGGATCCTTAAAATCCAGTTTTATTAGCAAGTTAAGTCATCACCTGAATCTAGAGTTCTTTCTACCCTAGTTCAAGCACTTGGCCTATACTAGCCAATTTCTTATCAACCCTTCTTGTTCACTGGAATGCAACGTGTAGGGCAGTGACCAAGCCTTCATGTCCGAGAAGTAACGGCGATCCGAATCGATTAATACTCAGTTGAGGATCTCCAATCACACGACATATGTAGCACTTAACCCTTGCATATGTCAACTCGCCACCGGGGTTTTTAAGACCAGATCAGGTTCATGCCAACTGAGAGCACAAATACACCACCGTCCAGCCTCTTGCCACGGAGGGTACACGCTACTCTCGCCATCTCTCCAATCCCATTGTGTGTTGTCTTATTCTGGTATTAGTCTGCCCGAGGCAAAGCTTACCCATGATGAGGCATGTGACCAGTTAAAAGGTCCTCGATCAGCAAGCCTACATCGAGACGGTCCTTAATCGACTCAGACGGAGACACTACACCGAGACTCTCTTCTCGTCATGTCACCCCCCTGTTTCAGCTTTATCATTTAAAACCAAAAGTTTGGTACCTGGCAGAGGTACATCTTTTCCGATGTTGAACCCATCACGGCCATGATGGGTCCACTATCAAGTTTTATTTTCAAAAACATCCCATCTCACTTGAAGCATCATCTTTTGATGGAAACAAAACATTTTGTTTTTCTAGAGCAAGACTAAGCATCAGAAAAACCTTTTTATAAAACAGGTGATCAAGGAAAAGTAATCAATTTTCCAAGGAAGGAAATGCATCAACGGTTTAGCACACAACTCCTATTACCTAATGCATCAAACAAGGTGATAAAAGATTTTAAAACAGCAAGGAGGTGGCAAATGCACCGGGGCTTGCCTTGTGTTATAGGAGAGTCAGGCTCTGCTCCACAGATATCAAAATAAAAGCAGTTCCTGGCAGGTGGGTCTTCAGGTGGTGGTGTAGCTCTTGCTTCTTCAACCTCTACTTCTTCTTCGTTTTCTATATAGAACCATATATAATCATGAATGCTCATGTAATGCTTATGAAAATGCAAAGATAATAAAGGTATATTATCTTAGGTCTTGAATACAATTTTCCTTCACGGGACTCTAGGAAATTAGGGTTTTTGGAGTCAGCATTGTAGTTCATAGGGCAGGCATCACTAAAGATTAGGGTTTTGGGGTTTAGTTATCAAACATTGTCCAAACCATACCAAACTTTACTCAAGGCTTCTAAATACCATTTTAAGCTTATCCAAAAAGTTTGGTGATTTTTTTGGAGTTATTAATCAATTTCTAAAATTCTAGGAGTATAGGTTTTGGCTATTTTAAATATTCCATAATTCCTTATTTGGACTAAAAATCATGAAACTATTTTTGTTAAATACTATAGGAATTTAGGAATATAACAAAATTAGTCTGGTGTTTTTAGCATTTTTCTACAATTTTCTATGAATTCTCTAATCCTAGAAGAAAAAGAAAAAGAAAAACTATGAACAGTGTTGGGCTGAATTCAGCCCAACCGACCTGCAGAAGGGAGGGCACGCGCGCGCCCGCGCCCCGGCTATTGGTCTTGCCAAAAAGCCCTTGATGTTTTAAATAACTTGAAAAGCGTCCAACAGACTATTCCCTGAGTCACTGACATCTACAAAAACCCCCTTCTAGTTCTATTTCTTTATAGATCTCGGCCCACGACGGGATCAAGTCAAACACCTGGCCGGAGCCATGGTTTCACGGCGGTGGCGACCCGGACGAAGAGTAACGAGCTCATAAACATCAAGCATAAGTCGGTCTCAGTAAAAGCCCTCATTTAATTTGAAAGATTTGACCCTAAATAGAGCTCGTTCATGGTCACGGCGGTGGAACACCCCTGGAGATCGCGTTCTGGACAACTAACGGGATTGATGCTAAAATTGAACCTTGGGGAAGCTTCACGGGTTCACTAGGGACTAGGCACACGATTGAATTTAGGCCCAACGAGGTTAGGAAAGCGGGTCGATAGAGAGGGTGTATCCGGCAGCGTTCCATGGAACTATGGGGTGTTCCGGTGGTGGGGCTATGGTAGAATTCAATTGGACGACACCGAGAGCAATAGGAAGCTAAAGACATGCTAGAACAAAAGACAATTGGGCAAGTACTGACTCGAGGAGGGCTGCTCATGAAGAGGTCCTTCACGGTGGTGCTAAGAACAGTGAGGAGGAGATTTATGGCCTATCTGAGTTCTTCGGTGGAATTGGGTCTTTTGTGCAAGCACTCGTGTGTGTGATGTGGTGAAGAAGCAGCGCTCGGGCTCAATTTATAGAAGGATGGCCGGAGGTGGATGAGATTCAAAAATCTTCTAGTGCGCTGGCGAGCTCACCCGCACGGGCAGAGCCACGGCGAGCGTCCGGTGATCACCGATTAACCGGGCAGCGCCACCTCAAAGTTTATGCACCACGTCACGGAAGATTTTTACCACGGCCGCAGTCCGATCCCCAGCCGTGGTGGCGATCTTATCCCCAGCGAGATTTTTCTAAACTCCGGTGAACAGTACGCCTGCTACGCCGAATTCAACTGACTATTGCTTCAAATTTTATGTGACTACTTGCAAACGAGTCTGCATCAAAGTTGTTCCTGGACTAATGGTCTTTCATTTTGGTATAACGACCATGTCAAAAATCTCCATGGATTAATCACGCTAGGACGCTCAAATTGGTGCAACAACACTGAACCCTAATTCTGATTAGATTCAGTGAATGAACACCTATCAGGCCGACTGACAGCGCCTTTTTCACCCCATATATCACCCATTTTTGTGTAACACTAGTGTTTGATTACTTAAGCAAATTTGTTCTCCATACATGGCTCTACAAATTTACTGTACTGACCTATGGCAAAGTCTTCAAGAATCACGAGATGTAGAGCTCCAAAGACAGCCTCCTTCCACTGATTTTGGACCTAGGTATATGGAGTATATGAGGTGCTTTTTGCAATTTAGTCCAAAGTTCACAATTTGATTTGCAAATCCTCAATTATGTGAAATATATAATTTGTGGTGCCCTAATACCTTGGTTTTTGCACTTGGGTCCAAAAGTGTGCCAAATTTACATATAACCCCCTAGGGTTTCAACTTAGGGTTTTCCAGGGGTCTTTTTAGGGTTTTTGGCACTTTTAGGGTTTGGATATCACTCAAGTTCATTAATGGTGATATCTTAAGACCATTTCTAATGAGTTGTGAAGTTTTCTCATGTTTGGGCTTTATTGACACTCCTAAGCCTAGTTTAGGGTTAAGTACCCTACCCTAGGGTTTCACACGTAACAAGTCATATCAATGCAACTTGTTTGAAATTTTTACCTAGTGAATGCACTCTAAGTGTAACAAACACATGATATGCTAATGCTCATGATGTTATGCTCAAGTTTTAGTGACAGTAACACCAGGGGTGTTACATTAATTAATTAGGCTTTCAATATAAAAGAAATTCAGCAAAAACAACCATAAATCAAATATGAGCCAACAAAATTTATTCTAAATGCAAATAAGATCAAACACTTGAAAGAAAAATTCTTTACTATAATTACAACTAAAGTTTAAATGCATTATTTTAAGTTGATGGTTTTGAGGTGTTACAAACCTACCCCTTAAAAAGAATCTCGTCCTCGAGATTAAGGAATTTTTGAAAATAGCTGGGGGAATTCTGCTCTGAATTCATCTTCTCTTTCCCAAGTGGCCTCATCCTCCGAATGATGACTCCACTGAACTTTGCACATGTTGATAACTTTGCTTCGAGTAATTCTACGAGATGTTTCTAGAATGATGATAGGATACTCTGAATAAGTCAAATCTTCATTAACGTTGAGTTCTTCCATTGGTAATTATTCCTCAGGCACTCTTATGCATTCCTTAAGGTTTGACACATGAAATACGTCATGCACATCCGATAAACTATCGGGTAGCTCCAACTAATACGCAACTTCACCTTTTCTTTCCAAAATTTTGAATGGGCCAATGTAGCGAGGAGATAGTTTACCTTTAACCTTAAACCTTTTCATTCCTCTCATTGGTGAAACCTTAAGGTATATGAAGTCTCCAACTTCAAAGATCAACTCTCTTCTTCAATTGTTAGCATAGCTTTTCTGTCTTGACTGTGTTGTTTTCAAATTCTCTGGCAATCTGTACTTGCTTTTCTGCTTCTTGGAGAATTTCTGGACGTAATACTTGACTTTCTCCGGTCTGATTCCAATAAAGCGGTGTTCTGCATTTACATCCATAAAGTGCTTCAAACGTTAGACTTGCTTGATAATTGTTATTATATGAGAATTCTGCATAAGGCAAACTTTTATCCCAACTTCTACCATGCTTTAGAGCACAAGCTCTTAGCATATCTTCCAACACATGATTTGTCCTTTCTGTTTGTCCATCTGTTTGTGGATGGTAAGCTGAGCTGAAGTTTAGCTTGGTATCCATGGACTCATGTAATCTTTTCCAAAAGCGCGAGGTAAATTGGGTTCCTCGGTCTGATACGATCTTCTTCGGTACTCCATGCAGACAAACAATCCTTGACATGTATAACTCTGCTAACTAGGCTCCCGAATAAGTGGTCTTCACTGGTATAAAGTGTGCCACTTTAGTCAACCTGTCAACTATAACCATATGGAATGATAGCCGTCACGAGTACGGGGTAATCCAACTATGAAATCCATACCAATTTCTTCCCATTTCCATTCCGGTACCTTGAGAGGTTATAACAATCATGCTGGTCTTTGGTGTTTGGCTTTAACTTGTTGACACACATCACATAGTGCAACATAAGTAGCAACATCTCTTTTTAGACCATACCACCAATACTTTTCCTTTAGGTCCTAGTATATCTTAGTACTTCCAAGATGAATAGAATAAGCTAAATCATGAGCTTCTCTTAAGATAAGTTGGCGTAGGTGCTCAATTTCTGGTATGCAGATTCTCTTTTTAAACCATATTGTGCCTTGTTCATCTTCCATGAAATCGGAGGTCTTTCCTAAATTAATCTATGCCTTAATTTCCTTGATTTTATCATCGAATTCTTGTCCTTTACGAATCTCCTGTTTCAAAGTAGATTCCACTTCCATGACTGTGGCTTCCATATCATTGAGCATACCAAGGTTGAGTTGTTCCATTTCCCAACATAATTTCTATGGCATCAAATAGGTAGTAAGATTGTTCACTTGACCTTTACGGCTAAAGCATCTGCCACAACATTTGCTTTTCCTGGGTGACATTGTATTTCCAAATCATAGTCTTTGATTAACTCAAGCCATCTTCGCTGTCTTAGGTTGAGTTCCTTCTGCGTGAATATGTATTTCATACTTTTGTGATCCGTGAAGATTTTACACTTGTTTCCAATCATGTAGTGCCTCCAAATCTTCAAAGCGTTCACCACGACAGGTAATTCTAGATCATGCATAGGATAATTCTTTTCATGCTTCTGTAACTGCCTTGAGGCATAGGCTATTACCTTTCCTTCTTGCATTAATACACATCCAAGTCCTAGATGTGATGCATCGCAATACACGTCAAATCCTTTGTGAATATCAGGCATTATCAAAACAGGTGCAGAGGTTAGCTTTTCTTTAACTCGCCAAAACATTTCTGACATGCTTCATCGCACTTAAACTCTTTAACTTTCTCCAGTAGTGAAGTAAGGGGTTTCACTATTTTGGATAAGCCTTCAATGAATCTTCTGTAGTATCCTGCTAATCCAAGAAAACTCCTAATTTTTGACACATCTGCGGGTTATTTTCCAATTTAATATTTCATTTATTTTACTGGGGTCTACCTTGATTCCTCCATTTGTGATAATAAGACCTAGGAAAATGACTTCCTTCAGCCAAAAATCACACTTTGAAAATTTCACATACAACTGATTGTCTCGAAGCTTCTGTAGAACTAGTCTTAGATGATCTTCATGTGTTTCTTCATTCTGAGAGTATATTAGTATATCATCGATGAATACCACCACAAACTAGTCAAGATATTTCATGAATACTTTATTCATCAAGTTCATAAAATAAGCCAGTGCATTGGTTAATCCAAATGACATAACTAAAAACTCATATAGTCCATATCTTGTAGTGAAGGCTGTCTTAGGTACATCTTCACTTCTAATCTTCAACTGATGGTAACCAGATCTTAGGTCTATTTTCGAGAATATCTTAGCTCCTTTCATCTGATCAAACAAATCCTCGATCTAAGGTAACAAATATTTGTTCTTAATTGTTACTTTGTTCAAACTCCAATAATCGACACACATTCTTCTCGAACCATCTTTCTTGCTCACAAATAGAACTAGGGCTCCCAAGGAGATGAGCTTGGGCGAATAAAACATTTTTGTACTAATTCTTCTATTTGTTTCTTCGGTTCAACTAAATCTTTGACATCCATTCTATAAGGTCTTTTCGAAATAGGTGCAGTTCCGGGTAATAATTCAATAGAGAACTCTATATCACGATCAGGTGGCATACCTGGTAATTCTTCCGGAAATACGTCTGGCTACTCACAGACCACCTTGATATTTTCTAGGGACTATTCCTCTAATTGATTCACCATAGCATCTGCTTTTGCTAGCATGTTGAGACTGACCTCAACTCTATCTCCTTGTGAACTCGTTAACCTAACTGCTCTCCTTGCACAAGATATCATTCCATCATACTTGACTAGACAATTCATTCCCAGTATCACATCAATGCCGCTAGATTTCAAGACTATTAAAGTCCACCATAAAATCTATTCCCATGATCTTAAGGTTAACATTGGAACATTGATATGTCGCTTCCATTTCACCTCCTGATGAACTAACAAGTAGTTTCTTTCTCATAGGTTGCTCAGGAACGTTATGTTTTCCACAAATATTTCGGTTATGAAAGAATGTGATGCTCCTGTATCGAACAAAACTGAAGCAAGTATTGAGTTGATAAGGAATGTACCAAGTACAAGTTCTAGTTCCTCCTGAGCTGTCTTAGCCATGATGTGATTGACCTTGGCTCTGCTCTAATTTTGCTGGCCTTTTCCTGGGGTGTTGTGTGCAGGCGTGGTTTGTCAAACCTTGGATTATTGTTCCTTTGAGGCGTCTGTTGATTGCACCTTGGGTAGTTGTTAGCATAGTGGCCAAGTTCGCCACACTTGAAATAGCCACTGGCTTGGACTGGAGTAGTTGTGCTGTTGTTTTTGGTCGGTGTGTTCACGACGCTTCCTTGATGATTCTATGAATTACCACCAAACCTTTGGTTGGTCTGAGAGCTGTTCCTCTGCTGGTTTTGATATTGGTTGCTTCTCTGACCTTGTTGTCCAGAGCGTTGCACTTGATAGTTGTTGTTCCCACTCTGATTTCCAGAGCGGAACTGAGAACCTTGAGAGTTGTTCTGACGGGTATTCCTGCTGGACTGTCCTTGGAATTTTCTCTTGTGACTAGATAATTCTTTTCTTTTGCTTTCAAGGCCAATTGCCTTGTTAAGCAGAGTCTAGAAATTGGGGAACTGTGGCTTTGTAGCTGATAGTTTAATTTTCCAATCAGTCCTTCTAAGAATCGCTCTTGGCGCTTCTCATCTGTGTCAACTTCTTCTGGGGCGTAACGTGAAAGCCAAGTGTAACGATCACAGTACTCACTAATGGACATGTTTCCTTGAGTAAGAGATAGTAATTCCTTCTTCTTAAGCTTCATGATTCCTAAGGGAATGTGATGAGCATGGATGTTCTCCTGAAATTCCTGCCAAGTTATGGTGTCTGTGTTGGCGTGGGACGCAGTGAAGGCATCCCACCAGTCGAACGCGGTGCCTTCAAGCCTTCCAGAAGCGTACAAAACCTTTTCTTGGTCATTGCACTAGGTAATGTCTAGCTTCTTACCAATGACCTTAAGCCAGTCATCGGCATCCAAGGGGTCAACTGAATGAGAGAAAGCAGGCGGGTGGTTGCTCATGAAGTCTCTATGCTTGTCCCAAGCTTGGGGTGCATTCTGCTATTGGTTCTGTTGATTCTATTGATTATGTTGAATTTACTGCACTGAAGTAGTGAGGCCTTGGAGAAGTTGCATCTGCGTGGCAATGAACTGCTCCATGTTTGGGTTGGGTGGTGGTGGTGGCAGCTATTGACCAATACGCTGATTTTTGTTGTTCCTGGGACCTGAGCGAGCGTTCACCATCTGGTTGGTTAGAAAGTGCAATCCTTAGATAAGTGAAGAGTAGATAAAAATTCTAGGAGAACAGCTTTTACTAAAGTGAAGACTATTTCTAAATTTTAAATGTTCTTATGGCCATCATTCCATAAGACCATTGCACTCAAGCAAAAATCTAAATCAACCATTATGCAAACATCACCATCACATGTTTGTTATTATAAGCATAGTATATTGAAAAAAAGTTCATCGTCTAATCATGAAATCAATCTTATTACAAAATATCTTGTAAATCTAAAGCAGCCTGGTGATGGATCCTGGTTCATAGCAGATCCTCTTGCGGGGAGGGGACAAAGTCATGGCAGGGACTTGGGCTTCAGGGGATCCCTTCCTTCTAGTTGAGCTTCCAGGGCATCAATCCTTGCATGTGCATCCTCCAGCTCCAAATGTACCCTGGATAGGTCTAGGGTAGCATTGTCCAGGTCAGTGTTAAGACCTGCCACCACACCAACAAGGGTGTTGAGGCGATTTCCTCCAGCCCCACCTCGAACAATACTGGTCTGGCTTTCTCCACAAAGATGTAGAGGAAGATGCCTATATATCGTGTCATGCAGCTGCTGCCGGTAGTTTGGTTGAGAGACCACAGAGCTCGCCTAACAACATTGCTGACCGAAGAAGCGTAGCTGGACAGCGACGTCAGAGACTCATGAGGTGATATAGTCCTGAAACCTCTATCCCCTGCATCCATCACCCTGATATGAACACGAGTGATGTAGTAGCAAGCCCAAGGGGCTCAGACACTCACCTTGTCTCATACAGGGGTCGGACGTAGATTTCTAACGCATGCAGAACATCCTACAGCAGGTTAGGGAAGTGCCTCATCTCGAACATTGAAGTATAATGTTCAGTGACAGGCCATATCCCCACGAAGTTGTCCTCCTGTTCTTCATTGGCTTCCTCATTGTTATTATCTTCCTCTTCTTCATCCTCGTCATCTTCATCATCGTCACCAGAATCATCTGGATCGTTACCTCCAGGGACAGGGGCTTGGACTGTTGGTGCTGGCTTTGCTAAAGATGACGCTCCAGCTGCAAAGGCTAGTGATTCTACAAACGGGGTGGGCGTCGGCAGAAACTCCTCTAAGTTGTCCTCTAGAACAACTCCGTTCTCCACACGAAGATGATGGAGATCAACATGGACTTCCTTGACTCCCACTGGGTAGACGGGAGCCAGCCATGGCGGAGGGATGTAGTTGGTGTTCACTCGAGTAGTTTGGATTGTACGCACCATCTACAAGAGAAAATGTCAAGTTAGTTGAATTTTATAGAGGTAAGATTAATAAAATAAATTTGTGAGAGCAAAATAAGCATATTTTGAATAAACTAGACTTTCCATTTCTAACTAGTCTAACAACCTAGAGTCAACATAGCTCTGATACCACTTCTGTCATAGCCGGTTTTGGGGACAAAACCGAATGCATAGCATATGTGTGCTAGGATCCATTTTCCACACTTATGTTGACGTCACAAGTGTAATATATCAAAAGACAATGCAATAAAGGCATAAAGAGAGTAGAATAACTTTATTACATCATCCAAACAATAGTACCATAAAAAGTATCATTATCAAAGTACAGCAGAATGGACACTCTTCCACAGGATGGTGACTGGCGCATCGTTAGACTTAGTATTCGTCGACATCATCTGTAAAGTCTTCTTCATCACCCTCTGATCAAAATATTAACAAGGGCTGAGCTCACTTATGGTCAGGGCTCAGCAAGTGGGATGACTAATGCGAAGTTAACAAGGTAGGCTATTGATAAGCAGTAAGCATTTTAGTTGGTCAATAATTTATTAACAACGCCGGACTTACTTGTTGTAAGTGTATCCCAAAATTCCCAATCAAACATAAGTACATTATTATATCTCAAAACACTTAAGTGAAACCACATATGCAAACCATTTATAAATCATCGGATCACGATTTATTTCTTGTCATTAAGTTCAATTATCATGTGAGGGTTCAGGTTGCTCTTAACCGTGAGCACAGCTGACATATCAGTTTTACACTCTTCAAAGGTTGTACAACTTTACCCACAAGCCATGTATCCCATCTAGCCTAGGTTGTATGGACCCACACTGCTGAGGTGAATGGCTAGGAATCCACTATGAGGCTTTCACAAAACACACCTAATACGAAACAACCTGCTAAGGTTTCTAGGTCAGTGTGGAGGCCCTCTAGGCGAGGCAGCTTAGCCAAGACTACATCCCCATGTTAACGTGAGCTGCCACCACTGCCGACCCCCTCTTAACCATATTTTAGGAAAGGTTGCTAAGTACTAAGCGCATTAAAGTAATTACCATAGCAAGAGCCATGATAGCACTCATGGTTGCACTGTTATCTTAGGTGGTCACTCCATGTTCCATTCAATATGAAATAATCTTGTTTAACCATTGGGTTAACATCATAATAAAAATTTCTCCAGAACAATATTATCATAAAAGAGTAACATAATAATTTTCAAGTTGAGCAATAGCAAAAATTGCTAAGCATAGCATTTATTCTAGGGTAATCAAGGAATAGGGTTGGTATTTCTAGGAAATCCTATTTAGGCAAATCCCATCAAATTATCAAATATCTAAAAAGTAAACATTATTATATGCATTACTTGGGTACAAATAGAAATACAGAGGGAGAATCCACTTGCCTTGCACAAAGGTGTCCTATGGGTCATCCTTGAATTATCGTTGGTGAAAATTATATGGGCATGGGACTACGAAAGAATTTTACCTAGTATAGTTTAGATGAAAATGACTTAGCAATTCTACAGAAATAAATAGCTAATTAATCATTTTCTTAGGAACCAATAATATTCTTTTGGTTGTATACTTTCTTTTCTAAATAGAAATTATATTTATCATTAAAATGTTTATTTATAAATCACATAACATTAATATTCTAAGAATTAATGTAAATTACTAATTTTGGACTTTAGTAACATAATAATGGTTATTTCGACATAAATAGATATTTTACTAATTCTTAGTGAATAAGTGATATGCGTATGAACACAAATATCATGATTAGTAAAAACCTATATTTTAATCTGACCAAAAAGATGTGGCCTAGTACCTCTTTGGCAATCCCGAGGGAGATTTCCTCTCAGGTGAAATCGCTATGCGATGCAGAATCCCTTCCACTTCTGCTACGCAGGGGATGGTTCTGAAGCAGAAGACTAGTCCTGGTCTGAAGGTGATCATGCTCTTGAAAACGATGGCCATGGAGTCAGTGTTGATCGATGACACACCCCCTATCAGGCACGCCAGTTGTTGGTGTTTGTTGACCGACTACACACTGAAAGGGAAATGGGCTTAATTATTTCCTATAATCGATTTTGGTGTTTGATGTCCATCACAAACCATGTGGACTAACTAGTTTGCCTAGTTGTCATTTATCTCAGGTGCATAAGGTTCAACATAGACCAACAAAGAAAGAGAGCTGGGGAACTCTACAAATTTCTATTTTTTCTTGTAGATTCTTTAGATTACAACTTGCTTTCAGTTTCTCAATTATGCAAAATGGGTTACAACTGTCTATTCATTGATATAGGTGTTACTATCTTTAGAAGAAGTGATGATTCAAAAGCTTTTAAGGGAATGTTAGATGGTCAGCTATACTTAGTTGATTTTAATGATAACAATGCTGAACTAGACACTTGCTTAATAGCTAAGACTAATATGGGCTTGTTCTAGCATCGCCGACTTGCTCATGTTGAGATGAAGAATCTTCACAAGCTTCTAAAGGGAGAGCACATTTTAGGACTAACAAATGTTCATTTTGAGAAAGGCAGGATTTGTAGCGCATGTCAAGCAGGGAAGCAAGTTGGAGCTCACCATCCGCATAAGAATATCATGACGACCGACAGACTGCTTGAGCCACTCTACATGGACCTATTCGGCCCGATCGCTTATATAAGCATCGGCGGGAGTAAGTATTGTTTTGTTATTGTGGATGATTATTCTCGCTTCACTTGGGTATTCTTTTTTAGGAAAAATCTCAAACCCAAGAGAACTTAAAGAGATTCTTGAGACGGGCTCAAAATGAGTTTGGATTGAGAATCAAGAAGTTTAGAAGCGACAATGGAACGGAGTTCAAGAACTCTCAAATTGAAGGATTTCTTGAGGAGGAGGGAATCAAGCATGAGTTCTCTTCTCCCTACACACTGTCGGTGTTTGGAGCCCGACCGCACACCCGGGGTTACCCCTCGCGGTGCTTTTGGATAGGACGGTGTTGTTGACTGTAACTCAATGGTTCATGCGAGACGCATGAGAGACGGTAGGCGATCTTCTACAGGTTTGGGCCGCTTTGAGATGCATAATACCCTACTTCCTGGTGTGGATCTTTATGTGGTAGGTTACAAGAGAAGTCTCCGATATGGAGAAAAGCTAGTAGGCTGAGTAGATGGTCGATGAATATGATGGGGTACCCCCAAAGCCTTATATACTTGATCGTGGGGCATTACATGCGTGTGTGATGACGACGTGTACCTAAGTAATAGTAAACTGATTGAACTTATCTTCCTATAACCTTGCCAACTTATCCTTATTTTGTGCCGACGTCTGAGGGCGCTGCACGGAAGAATCGGATCAGCAATGTGGACAATGCTTAAATCCAACGAGCTGCCTGGGCCTAAGTCTGCTTCTTCCTCGTGTCGGCCCATTCCGCCAGCAATTCTCCCCTGGCCCACGAAGGGACGCCCTTGCAAGACAATAAGCCCAAAACCTTTCACGAGGCCTTCTTGCCTTCTAGTGGACCTAGGGGATATCCGTCCCCCATAAGCCCCCAATCTTTGAGTTGATTTTGAAATAATCAGCCCAAAGATTCTAGGTCCAGCTTGCAATATGTGGCTTGACCTCCATTCTGGTGATGGGTGCGCCGAAGGTGCACCTACTAAACATTACTCCTGAACTTTAAGTGATTTTAGTAAAAACAGCCTTCAAAGGTCCTCCTTTGGTGCATTCAAAGGTCTTCATCTCATGCCTCAGAAATCGGCGCTCTGTCATCAGCCTATGCTTTAGAAATCAACATTCTGTCTTTTGGAGTTAAGAATCTATTGGGCGCACCAGAGGTGCCCCCAATGGGTGTAGCCCCCGAGCTTTGTGTGGATTTTTGAAAATAATCCACTCAAAGATCTTCATCTTATGCTTTAGAAGTTAGCATTTTATCCTCATCTCATGCTTTAGAAGTCAGCATTTTGCCTTTTTCATGCTCTTGCGAATTCAAACAATGTTGTCTGCCCATGCCTTGTTAGGTTTGAAATTTATTTGACCAGTGACAGATTGGACGTCTGGTAGATGGCTCTTGGCTGGTCTTCACCCCACTCTGTGCTTCAATGCTTCTGCTGACTAGACTTGCAGTTCAGTAGCTATATTTGGATTTCCTTCGATCTCCATCGATCTCTTCCTTCTGTCACAATACATTCATTGTGTATACTGTATGAATATGACTTGTTCAGAAAATCTATTTAAAATTCCTGGCCGTCCCCCCTAATGGGTGTGACCAAGGGACGTCTTGGTACGCAGAGCATTTAGCACACTGTCCTGGAGTAGTAACTTGATGTGACCGCGAGGTGTAATCATATCGCTCGAGCAGTTGACCTTAGTCCAAATGGTGTCGTGTTACGCGAAGCGGCGTCTATTGCCTGACTCATTTTCAGGCGGCTTGAATTGCTTATTGAATACTTGCAACTGTTCGGCAGGCGTGGTAGGAAGTAGACGGTCACTCCCGCCCTCTGTAAATAGCCTGCTTGCACCGTTGTTCTCTTCACTTATCCTTCGATCATCTGTTGCTTCTTTTCTAACTCCTTCTCCTCCATCTGACCATGGGCAAGGAAAAAAAGGGTCGGGGGTCGCCATGTCGCTCCGGTGACATGCGGAAGCGCGAGCCAAGTCCTCCCTCGGAGGACTTCGGTGGCTCTGAGTACTCGGAGGAGGAGGTTTCCTCCGAGTCTGAGGGGTCCCCAGTCTACGCTTCCCCCCGGCATCATCTGATGACCCGAACGACTCCTAGGGGATAGCCACCGAGGTGTGGACGTACATCCGGTCCGTCGAGCGCGCCGGGCTCGAAGGCTAGGATGAGTCGGAGGTCTCCTCGGACGAGGAGAACTCTTCCGACTCGTTCGAGGAAGGGAGCGGCGGCGACGGCGACGACGAAGGTGACGACAGTGGCAACGACAGCGGCGGAGGTGGCGGCAGCGACGGCGGCAACGACGGTGGCAAAGGCAGCGGCGGCGACGGCAATGGTGGCGGCAAGGGCAGTGGCGGCGACGGCAACGGTGGCGGCAAGGGCAGCAGCAGCAAGGCCAGTGGTAAAGCGCCACTGTCTTAAATATTAGTATAAATAATTAGTAGTAGTAGTATTAGAATAATGTAGTTGTAGTTAGTAGTATAGTGTAGTGTAAGTAGTGTAGTAATGTAATATAGGGTAATGTAATGTAGTAGAAGGTAGGGGTAAAAAGGCCGGCTCATAATGAGTCAGTCTTTGAGATATATTAATGAAAAAATTCAGATGCTTCCGGTGAGCATTGTGCCTTTTGCTGCATTTTCTGTGTGCACACTTGGTAGTTCATCCGTGCGTCTAACGCTGTCCGCGTTTTTAGAGGTAACCACTGAGCGATAGCTGATGATACTGTTGTTTTAGAGGTAATCGCCGAGCGATAGCTGATGATACCGGCGTTTTATAGGTAACACCGAGTCATGCTCGATGCTGTCGGCGTTTTAGAGGTAACCGTCGAGCGATAGCTGATGATACCGGTGCTTTAGAGGTAACCGCCAAGTCATGCCTAAAGTTTTGCTTTCCCGAGTAATGACTTGGCGCTTTTTTAGAAATAGTGCCTAACCCAGGAGACCCCATTTATACTTGTGCCGACGTGCGTTTATGATTTCTGAGCCCTAACTTCATATTTCCACCTCGAACCACTCCTCTGCTTTCCTGAGATCTTGCTCCTGTTCGTTCTGCTGGCCAGATTGCAATGGCGCCGAAACGGAAGAGGCAAAGCTCTATCGCGGCAATCGTCCTGCCCATCGACCCCAACAGTCAGTTGCCATTCGCGGGTAACCACTTGTCTGTTATCTCAGAATCTGACCTCCTTCATCTTGTCGACGTTGGGGTTTTGCTTCCGAAAGAGCTTTGCTCTTGGTGAATTTGCCACGGGGTCACCGTTCTGACAGAGGATACCCATGGATCTGTCGTTTACGTTCATTTCCTTATTCGTGGTCTTGCTCTTCCCGTCTTTCCCTTTTTTCGCAGCCTCCTTGATTTCTACGAATTGAACTTGACTCATCTGAACCCTAATTCCATCTTGCAAGTTTCCATTTTTGTATATTTGTGTGAGGCCTTTCTCGGGATTCTCCCCCATTTCGGTCTCTTATCGGCCCGGGGTGGCTGGGGGACAACACCAACTCATTGGCGGCGCAAGCCTAGAGCTTCTTCGCGGGAGAAAAGCAGAGTACCTCCACATTCCCCTCAAGGATAGCATCAAAGGGTGGCACTTTGAGTGGTTCATTGTGGAAAGCCACTGCAAGTCACTCCCCCCTAGGTCAAGGAGGCAGCCAGATGTCCGCACACCAAGCTGGATAGAATCTCCAACCCCTTCGGAGATAATAGAGGCTAAAGTACTGCTTGCCGAGGTCTGCTTGTTGAAGGATAGAGGTATGACTGCTGAGGCTGTGGTCGCTGATTTCGTTTTCAAGAACATCCAACCTTTAAAGGACAGGGTGCGCCCTGCTTATTTGTACAGTGGTGTCAACGATTCTACCCGGATCACGAACAGGAGAATTCCAACAGAAGATCTGATGAGCCGACTGGACATGATCTTGAGGGGTAGAATTTCAAATGCTGGTGCTCCTGTGGCCTATTCTGCTTGGAACCTGCCACCAATCAGGCCATTTTCTGAATTTGTGTCCAACCCTCCTGCTCGTGATGGTAGCCTGGGTCTTAGAGTGCGACCCTCTCCAGTAGATATTGAAGCCTTGATTACTTCCATTCAGAACCTTCCTGAAGATGAGAGGCAGACTCATTTGGAGATGCCAACTAGAACTGATGATGCTGAGATAGATGATGTGCTTAGCCTGCTGGTAGGGGAATCATCCGACTCTACCCGCACCAAGCCAATGGCTATCACAACTGGGGAGGAATTTGGTGAAGAGGTGGAAACTCAGAAGCCTGAAGGTGCTTGCCCAAAGCGTTTGCGCTGAGCGAGACGCCCAAGTGCACATGTCGAGGAGAAGAGGAAGAAAAGGCGGCTCCGGTGACTGTCGTGCTTGGGTCAGGATGCCGGCCCTTCCATGCCAGTTCATGATGATGTCCCGACAGAGGCCATTTTAGAGGCTGATGCCAAGGGTGCACATGTTGTTGGATGCATGCTTGACGATGATGAAGAGGAAGAAGTCCCGCTGTTCCATAAGTTTGACAGAACCTCCCAAGTTATTAGGCCCACCTACAGTTGTCCTTGTCCAGCGAACTCGGGCAACCCTATAGATGCTTCTAATCACTTGACGAGTTCGGTATCTGCATTCTTTATTTTCCCAAGAGCGTTTCACCCATCATGCAGATATTACAACACATCGGAGGACCGAATAAGCGGAAGCAAGTACAATAACTTATTTCACATTAAAGTATAGAGAGAGTATTATTATTACATACCATTACTATATAGGAGTGCGGGAGTAATATTATTACAAACCCGGGAGGCAAAAACCCCTCCTGCATAACAGAAAAAAGTTTTTAAAGGAGGACACTTCCTCCCGAGGCTTCAGTCCTAATTTTCTTCCTTTGGCACCACCTTGGAACAAAAGCAACAAAAATTTGCTACTTCCTCACCTACAACAACATGGGTTCGAAAACCCTGAGTATGAAGTGTACTTTCACAAGTCTTACCCATCAAAATAAAAGACTCTCAAGGATATGCTGGTTTGAGGGAGTCAAGGTAAGGCTTCGAACAAGAATCAAAACTCTGTTTACAGAAATGCTTACTAATAGTGGATCCTTAAAAATCCAGTTTTAATTAGCAAGTTAAGTCATTACCTGATTCTAGAGTTCTTTCTACCCTAGTTCAAGCACTTGGCCTATACTAGCCATCCATTTATCAACCCTTCTTGTTCACTGGAATGCTACGTGTAAGTCAGTGACCAAGTCTTCATGTCCGAGAAGTAACGGTGATCCGAATCGATTAATACTCAGCTGAGGATCTCCAATCACACGACATATGTAGCACTTAACCCTTGCATATGTCAACTCGCCACCGGGGTTCTTAAGACTAGATCAGGTTCACACCAAACGAGAGCACAGATACACCACCGTCGAGCCTCTTGCCACGAAGGGTACACGCTACTCTTGCCATCTCTCCACTCCCATTGTGTGTTGTCTTATTCTGGTATTAGTCTGCCCGAGGCAAAGCTTACCCATGATGAGGCATGTGACCAGTTAAAGGGTCCTCGGTCATCAGGCCTACATTGACAAGGTCCTTAATCGACTCAGACAGAGACACTACACCGAGACTCTCTTCTCGTGCAAGTCACCCGCCCGGTCTCAGCTTTATCATTTCAACCCCAAAGTTTGGTACCTGACAGAGGTACATCTTTTCCGATGTTGAACCCATCATGGCCATGATGGATCCACCATCCAGTTTTATTTTTGAAAACATCCCATCCCACTTGAAGCATCATCTTTTGTCAAAACCCAACATTTTGTTTTTCTAGAGCAAGACTAAGCATAAGAAAAACCTTTTTATAAAACAGGTGATCAAGGAAAAGTAATCAAATTTCCAAGGAAGGAAATGCATCAATTTGTTTAGCACACAACTCCTATCACTTAATGCATCAAGCAAGCGAGAAAGATTTTAAAATAGCAAGGAGGTGGCAAATGCACCGGGGCTTGCCTTGTGTTTTAGGATAGTCGGGCTCTGCTCCACAAATATCAAAGTAAAAGCAGTTCCCGGCAGGTGGGTCTTCAGGTGGTGGTGGTGCAACTCCTTCTTCTTCAACTACTATTTCTTCTTCGTTTTCTATATAGAACCATATATAACCATGAATGCTCATGTAATGCTTATGAAAATGCACAAATAATAAAAGTACATTATCTTAGGTCCTGAATACAATTTTCCTTCATGGGACTCCAGGAAACTAAGGTTTTTGGAGTCAGTACTGCAGCTCGTAGGGCAGGCATCACTAAAAGATTAGGGTTTTGGGGTTTAGGCACCAAACATTGTCCAAATCATACCAAACTTTACCCAAGGCTTCTAAACAATATTTAAAGCTTATCCAAAAAGTTTAGTGATTTTTGGAGTTATTAATCAATTTCTAAAATTCCACGAGTATAAGTTTTGGCTATTTTAAATACTCCATAATTCCCTATCCGGGGTAAAAATCATAATACTAATTTTATTAAATACTATAGAAAATTAGGAGCCTAGCAAAATTGGTCTTGTATTTTTAGCATTTTTCTACAATTTTCTAGAAATTCTCTAATCCTGGCTGAAAAAAAGAGAAGGAAAAGCATGAATAGTATTGGGCTAAAACTGGCCCAATACAACCCATGCCTAGGTGAAAACACGCGCGCCCGCGCCCGCGATGACAACTTTACAAGAAGACCTTGGTGATTTGAATAACTTAAAAAGGGGTCACGGCACTATTCCTGTGTTTCACTGACAACTACAAAACCCCCCTGGATTTCTATTTCTTTACAACGTCAGGCCCACGACGTCGCACGGCGGCAGACCGAGCTCCGGCGAGCCTGTACCGGCCGGATAACTCAACTACCGGTGCTCCCGTGCGGTTGACACCGAATTCAACTCCTAATAGCCATTTCCCCTCGATCAATTGCACGATCCGAGCTCTTAATCACACTGTCCATGGTGACAGCACGAACAACGGATGAACACAAGTGTTCCCGACGATCTAGCGTGGTCTAGCTTAATTGAACGGGTCGAGGAGCATCAGGAGAACATAAGGGGCACTGAAACGGGAGAGATGAGAGCATGAACGGACCTGGATCGAGCTAGCCACGGCGAGGTCACTATGCGCGGTGTTTCAGACCGATTTGGGGGATATCCCAAATTGGGGCTCTCTGGTGAGTAATTGGAGGCACAAGTGGGTGGATTGGATGCTTGAATACCTAGCGAAGCCGAGGATGTGCTCAATTTATAGGATCCACGGGTGGTGGTGACTAATTTGGGGAAAGACGTGCGGCGGCCGGAGAGAAGGGTGTGCTCTGGCGCAAGCAATTGGTGGCTTTTACCGTGGCGAGCTCACCAGCGATCACCGGATATGCATAACGCGAGCTACTGCGACGTGGTAAGACACCGAGGCACATGGCGCAAGGTCGCGAGGTGGCTATCACCAGTGAGGATGATTCCGAAGCAGCTGTGAGCTAGGTGGACACGGCGGCCGGAGTGAACAGTGGCTCAAGTTCATCCGCACGATGATATTTACCACCCTGAGCAACAATCGGTACTTTGTTGAGCCTGCAACGCAACAGCGACGAGGATCCCGGTGCGGGATCACTGGCGGTGGGATGAACTGAACCTGGTTCAAAGCGCCTGACAGACAGATTTGTGGTGCCTAGATCTTGGATTTTCGCGTAAGAACTTTCTAATCTGTCTGTAGCAAACTTGTAGCCCTATGATCCAGCTACAAATCGACTATGGCAACTACTCTCAATCGAGCAATAGATCTTACTCTAATTTGACCCAAAAGTCTGGCCAATGTCACTGGTGACCTAATTTCAGTCATTAGGGTGACTGACAGCACAACTTTAAGCCTATTTTTCTCCAAACTTTGTATGTGATCAAAGCTTGGTTACTTAAGCAAAGTTGTTCTCCTATTATAGCTCTAGACTTTTGATGTGTTGGCCCTAGGCAAACTCTTTGTATTTTTAGAGCTACAGAGCTCCAAAGTTAGCCCTGTTTACTGATTTTCAGACTTAGTCACTTGGGAGGTGTAGAGTGGCTTTTTGCAAATAAGCCCAAATCTCATTGTTTGATTTGCAAATCTTCAAATATGTGAACCATATGATTTTTTAGGTACCCTAACGCCTTGGTTTTTGCACTTAGATCCAACTGTGTGCAAAGTTTACATATAACCCCCTAGGGTTTCAGCTGAGGGTTTCTCCAGGGGTTTATTTAGGGTTTTTGACACTTCTAGGGATTAGGTGCCACTTAAGTCCATTAAATGTGTTATCTTATGATTATTTCTCATGAGTTTTGAAGTTTTCTCTCATTTGGGCTTTATTGACACTCCTAAGCCCAGTTTAGGGTTAAGTACCCTACCCTAGGGTTTCACCCATGACTAGTCACATCAATACAACTTGTTTGAGATTTTTGCCTAGTGAATGCACTCTAAGTGTAACAAACACATGATATGCTAATGCTCATGATGTTATGCTCAAGTTTTAGTGACAGTAACACCAGGGGTGTTAGATCCTTCCCCCCATAAAAGAATCTCGTCCTGAGATTAAAAGTCCTAGGGCAAGTAATGGAAAAGGAAACACGTCATATTTTTATTTCCTTATTTCTTGTAAAGGCAGGGGTGGTATGGGGTCTGCTCCTCTTTTACAACAATTGTACATATCTCACAATTTACATGAAGCTAAAAAGCCTAGGAAATTCTTTTCTAGAAAGTCTTGAGTTTCCCACGTAGCTTCATCTTCCGTGTGTTGGTTCCATTGTATCTTATAAAATTTGAGAGTTCTCCTTCGGGTAACCCTGTCCTTTTGATCCAGGACTCGAATAGGATGTTCTGAATAGGTCAAGTCTGGTTCTAAGGCAACATCTGTTACTTCAACGGTTCAATCTGGAACCTAAAGACACTTCTTCAATTGGGACACATGGAACACATTGTGCACAGCAGATAATGTTTTGGGTAGTTGGAGTCGGTATGCCACTGGTCCACATTGTTCAAGAATGAGGAATGGACCAATGTATCGAGGTGCAAGTTTCCCTTTAACCCCAAAACGAGATACACCCTTCATTGGTGATACTTTTAGATACACATGATCTCCGACTTGAAAGTACAAGGGTTTGCGTCGTTTGTCTACATAACTCTTTTATCGAGCTTGTGCTTCTTTCAAATTATTTATAATTTGTTGAACTTTTTCTTCCATTTCTTTAACCATATCAGGTCTGAATAACCATCTTTCACTTGGTTCAGACCAATTTAATGGGGTACAGCACCGTCGTCCATATATAGCTTCAAAAGGTGCCATCTTGATACTTTCTTGATAACTATTGTTATATGAAAATTCTGCCAGTGGTAAACAGTCATCCCATTTCTGCGGAAACTCTAAAACACATGCTCGCAACATGTCTTCAAGTATCTGGTTTACTCTCTCAGTCTGCCCACTGGTTTCAGGTTGATAGGCCGAACTATGGAGCAACTTAGTACCTAGGGATTTATGGAGTTCTTCCCAGAATTTGGATACAAATTGCGATCCACGATCCGACACTATGGTCTTTGGAATTCAGTGCAAACTGAGAATACGAGCAATATATACCTGGGCATAGGTGAGGACTGGATAGGATGTCTTGACAGGTAGAAAATGGGTTATCTTTGTAAGTTGATCAACAATAACCTAGATAGAATCAAATCCTTTTGCCTTCTTGGGTAATCCCACAATGAAGTCCATGCTAAGATCTTCCCATTTCCAAGTCGGGATAGGCAAGGATTGCAATGGACCAGCAGTTTTCATGTGTATGGCTTTGACACGTCTACTAGTGTCACACTTTGCCACATAGCGTGCAATTTCGATCTTCATTTTCGTCCACCAATAATGTTGCTTGAGATCATGATACATCTTAGTACTTCTGGGATGAATGGAATAGAGGCTAAGATGAGCTTCATCCAAAATTTGCTGGCGGACATCATCATTCTTGGGCACAACTATGCGATTGTTAAACCATACAACGCCTTGATCATCCTTTCTGAAACAGTTTGCTTTACCGGCCTTTATTTTCTCACGAATGTGTTTCATACCCACATCACTTCTTTGTGCATCAATTATTCTTTGTAGAAGAACCAACTCAAGCTTCAATTGATTCAATGTTTCATGTTGAATCATTCCCAGGTTTAATTTTTCCATTTCTTGGCATAATGTGATGTCAGAGGTTTTCATTGTAAGTCAATGGCAGGAAGCCTTGTGACTTAGTGCATCTGCCACCACATTGGCCTTGCCTGGGTGATAATGAATTTCCAATTCATAATCCTTGATCAGCTCAAGCCATCTCCTCTGTCTCATATTTAGTTCTGACTGGGTAAAAATGTACTTCAAGATTTTATGATCTGTATATATATGACAGATATTCCCCAGTAGATAATGACGCCATATTTTCAGGGCATGAACCAGAACAGCTATTTCTAAGTCATGGGTTGGATAATGTTCCTCATGCCGGCGCAACTGTCTTGAGGCATATGCTATAACTCGGCCCTCTTGCATCAAGACACAGCCTAAACCACTGTCTGATGCGTCACAATACACATCAAAAGGCTTTTCAATGTCTGGTTGAGCTAATACCGAAGCAGTGGTCAATAATACCTTCAGCTGCTCGAAGGCTTCGTTGCATCTTGAGGACCAGTTAAATTTCGCATCATTCTTCAAAAGGCTTGTGATTGGATTTACAAGCTTAGAGAAATCCAGAATAAATCGGCGGTAATAACCAGTCAGTCCAAGGAAACTTCGGACTTGATGTACAGTGGTTGGGGGTCTCCACTCAAGAATATCCTTGATCTTGCTGGGATCAACCGCAATCCCATTAACAGACAATACATGTCCCAAAAATTGGATTTCTTCCAGCCAAAACGCGTGTTTACTGAATTTAGCATATAGTTGATGTCCCCTTAAGCGCGTTAATACGATCCGTAAATGCTGAGCATGCTCCTCTTCATTCTTGGAATAAATCAAGATATCATCAATGAAGACCACCACAAATTTGTCCAACTCAGGCATGAATACCAAGTTCATCAAATATGTGAAGTGGGCAGGAGCATTTGTTAATCCGAAATACACAACCAGATATTCGAATAATCCGTACCGTGTAGTAAATCGGTCTTAGGTATATCCACGGGTCAGATACGGATCTGATGATAGCCCGACCTAAGATCAATTTTGGAAAATACCCGAGCTACGGTAAGCTGATCGAATAAAATATCAATCCGGGGAAGAGGGTACTTGTTCTTGATTGTGACCTCATTAAGGGGTCTATAATCCACGCACATCCAAAGCGTTTGATCCTTCTTCTTGACAAAGATGGCTGGATAACCCTAGGGTGACGAGCTAGGTCGGATGAATCCCTTCTCTAGTAGATCTTGTAATTGTGTCTTGAGCTCTGCCAACTCATTTGGAGGCATTTGGTACGACCTTCTAGAAACAGGAGTCGTACCAGGTTTCAATTCAATCACAATTTCTACATCTCTCTCTGGAGGCAATCCAGACAGATCTTCCGGAAAGACGTCCAGAAATTCACATACTACCAGAATATCTTGGATTTCCGGTATGATGGCTTCATAAACTCTGCCAAATGGTTTAGCTGGAATAGCTACAGGGATGGACAAGAGAACCTCTTCCTGACCATAGCTCAACCTGATGGTTCTCAAATCAGTGTTGAGGATAGCTTTGTGTTGGGCTAACCAATTCATGCCCAGAATTACATCTATATCTTGGCCTTTCAGAATAATCATATTTGCGGGAAAGTCCCGTTCAGCCAATATTACGGGCACATAGAAAGCCACTTCTTTAGTGAATATTTGTCCCCCAAGCGAATGAATAATAAACCCTCCCTTGATTCAATGCAAGGAATGCAATATTTCTCCACAAACTTCTTGCTTATGAATATATGCGAAGCACCAGAATCAAAGAGAATGACTGCAGGGTGATTGGCCACGAGGAACGTACCCATCATAACAGGCTCTCCCTCCAGTGTAGTGGCCACTAGTGTATAGTAGATTCGCCCAGTCTTCTTTATATTCTTGCCCGCTGCATTATTTGCCATATTTCCCTTGCCTTGCCTTGAACTCCCTAGGTTCTGCTGATTATTGGATTTGTTCTATCTCGGATATGGGAAGTCTTTGATAAAATGTCCAGACTTCCCACAATTGAAGCAGCCAGTTGATGAGCTCGGGAGGGCGGGGAAACGAGCACCAGGGGCACTTGGTTGATTGGTTGAAGTGGGGGCAATGGCAGAGCGGATGAAGATAGGCTGTTTGAAGGGGTAGGAGGGTGGACGAGGTGAAGAACGGTTTTGATTGAAAGGTCGGATTACCAACCTTTGTCGCTTTTTAGGCCCCTGGTTGGACCTCTCACCTCCAATTCCCTTCGATTTTCCTAGGCCTGCATACTTAGCTTCAACTGCCAGCGCTGTGCTGATAGCCCTGTTGTAGGAGAGATCAAGGCAGGTGGCCATCTTTCTTTATAGCCGGTCATTGAGGCCTCGCATGAAGCAGTTCTTCTTTTTTAGGTCAGTATTGACCTAGTCAATTATATACTGGGACAAATGATTGAATTTGTTGAGATATTCCATGACAGTATCTCCTCCTTGCTTGAGTCTCATAAATTCCTCCTACTTCAAGTGCAGCACTCCTTCTGGAATGTAGTGCTCACGAAATGCCAATTTAAATTCGTCCCATGTAACCTGATGTCCGACAGGCTGAATGGCCACATAATTTCCCCACCAAGTACTGGCAGGGCCTCTTAGCTGTTGAGCCGTGTATAATGGCTTTTGGGTTTCAGTGCAGCGGATGAGTCCAAATTTCTGCTCAATGACCCGAACCCATTGGTCTGCTTCGAGAGGGTCTTCGGCTTTAACGAATAGTGGTGGATGGGTTTTCGAGAAATCCAAGTACGAAGTTTCACGGGGTCCCTGCGGATAAGCCCTCCTGCCTTGTTGCTGAAATTCGTGTCCCACCATTTCACGCAAAAAACGGGTGTTGTCAGCAGTCGCACTGACCAAGGCAGCGATAGCCTTGGCCAACGTCGGCGGTACCGACGGTGGATTGGGTGTATCTTCTTGACCATGGGACGTTCCCGCGCCGTCATGTGCACGAGTTCTGGATGGCATCTGAAGCAAAGATATATTTGGGAGAAATATAATATGCTGATAAACACCATCATTTTACATTACTAAGATGTAATGTTACAGACTTGCATGTACAACATGACTTCACTACCTATATTACATTAGTACTATATCTAAACTATACTACTTCTAGTATTTATCGTCCTTGGTGGCTTCGCTGTCGGTTGTAGGGGACCGTTCGTCAGCCAGGTTCATAGAAGGAGGGGGCTTGAAAAGGTCCAGTTCCCCACCAAGTGCTTCACCTGCTGTTCCAGAAGGTCCGGCTCCCATTCCAATAGGGTCGTCAGGTACGTCGGGGTGCAGTCGTGAATACAATTCATGAACTTCTTCATGTAATGTATTGCAGTACACCTGCAAGTTTCAACGGCCGTGCTAAGCTCCTCCACACGGGCTCGAGCTTTGGCTTCCCGGTCCCAAGCAATTGAATGTGAGTT